>JAESUZ010003886.1:0-119528 GCA_017311185.1 Proteles cristata cristata | reverse complement strand
GCCCGATGCGGGGCTCGAACCCACGAACCGTGAGATCATGACCTAAGCGAAAGTCGGACGCTTAACCGACTGAGCCACCCAGGTGCCCCTTTATATCTCTGCTTTCTTAACTCAGTGACACATTAAATCAAGCCGGGGTTTTAGTCTTTGGCAATCCCTGGTGTAAACACTCCCCTCATGGTAAATGTCAAATTGCCAAAGCGGTGTCACTGAACATAGAGTTGGTACGATCTTCCAGTAGCACCTCATTATCTTCTATTCCCAAACTACTGATACAGTAGCCACAAATATCTTCAGGAACATAGGTAATAAAACAGTAAAAATAACTAGTAAGTGGCAAGTTTTAAACACGTTTTACAAAAAGAATTTAAGTATGATCAACTTAAACTGCACACATTTTAAACGTACATTTTGATGTTTTCATACATACTTGAATCCAAGTTCTTCCTGCCTTTTTCAGTTCATCTTTTTCAACATAACATTATTGACATAAGGAGATATTCCACCTTTTGTAATGGCTATTTACAATATATCCGTGGATGAGACTGTTAAGTCCAATTAACCCTGTCACAATCTTCCATCATTATCATTTTCATGGTCATTCTTCTTTTTATCCCCATACATACTAGTGGGTTATTTTACTTGTAATCCTAGATAAGTCGATGCATAACCTCTTAAGAATTTCTAAAATCTAAGGACTCTCATGACTCTGATATCCTGAATATACAAAAAATATTTTTGAATATATATGTTAATGCTGAATTTTATGAATTGAAATTAGCTACTGAAGACAGTTTGAATGCAGTTAAAATACTATGGCTTTTATTACATGTGTTTTTTGTTAACATTTTTAATTTTTATTTTATTTTATTTTTTTAATTTATTTCTAGGAGAGAGAGAGAATGAGAGACAGCGTGAGCAGGGGAGGGTCAGAGAGAGAGGGAGTCACAGACTCAGAAACAGCCTCCAGGCTCTGAGCCGGCAGTCAGCACAGAGCCCGACGCGGGGCTCGAACCCACGAACCGGGAGATCATGACCTAAGCGAAAGTCGGACGCTTAACCGACTAAGCCACCCAGGCGCCCCTATTACATGTGTTTTTTAAGTCTATTCACCTGACCTCTTTCAGTTTGTTCACTGAAAAATTAGTTAAGGTGTTAATATATTTATATTGTTTAATATTCCTTTTATAATTTAAAAATCATGAGTTGCCCTTCAATAATCCAGATGTCTACAATATAGACATGTATATAAACAATACTTCCCAATGCTTAACACAGTTAGACTTCTCTAACTTCCATTTGTCAAATAAAATATCGTTTCAAAGTTATTTCTTCACCAGTTTACAAATTCAAATTTCTGTTTTTAAAAATTTTGAACTTTACTAATAGGAAGTTGAAATCTGCAAATTAAAAACCTCAATCTTCCCTTGTCAGTATAAACATATATCAGATCATCACTTTATATATATTTTTATTTGCCAGTTGTACTTCCAATGCAGGTTGAAAAAATAAAAGACTGAAATCATACAAAAAGCATTAATCTGAACTAACATTGAGAAACAGAGCAATGGAAGAGGATCTTTTAATTAATCACATGGAGCAAAAATACAGAATATGTTTATTAACTAATTTTCCTCTGAAGACAACACACTTTGTGTTTGGAGAAATAAAAGATTATTGTGAGTTCCTTTAGAAGAACGATCAATAAGTGCCTTATAAAGCTCAGATATTGCTGCCATGAACCGTCAGGAACACACTAATCTTACCAGCTTTTTTACCTATAATCCAGCCCTTTTGGCTTTAATTTGAAGCGTAGCCATTGTCTTTTCATAATTTTCATGACCAAAGTGGGCAGTTGATCTTGATGGGTTAAACTATTGCCAGTGTTATAACACAGCCTTTTGGATTTCCTGCTAACTCAGCTTCACCAATGAATACATTCACTAAAGTTATGCCAGTTCCTACTGGAATCCCAGTCACAAAATACAGAATTTCACTACATTAAAAAGTGCGTGTTATAGGGATACCTGGCTGGCTGTCAGTCAAGCCTCCAACTTCAGCTCACATCATGATCTTGCAGTTTGTGAGTTCAAGTCCTGAATCAGGCTCTGTGCTGACAGCTCAGAGCCTGGAGCTTGCTTCGAATTGCGTGTGTCTCTCTCTCAAAAATAAATATTAAAAAAAAAATTTTAAGTGCATGTATGGAATCCAGAAAGTGTGATGATAAACAGCCTTTTGCAGTAGTCTCCACTGTGTCACACAGGAACTGCAGTCTTCACAGAGCTACAGATGAAGAAGCACTTGAAGTCCACTGTAATAAACTCATGGCCACCATGGCTACTATGGGCAATGAGGAAGCCACACTCTTAGTATTTACTTGATAAAGTTTGTAAACCTTTTGACTTTTAGTATTTGCCACATTCTCTGGCTGATTGAATCTATGATTCCGTTAAATATGTTCACCCTTTAAAAATCTTTCCCACAGGGGCACCTGGGTGGGTCAGTTGCTTTGGCTCAGGTCACAATATCACAGTTTGAGCCCCATGTCGGGCACTATGCTGACAGCACAGAGCCTGGAGCCTGCTTTGGATTCTGTGTCTCCCTCTCTCTCTCTGCCTCTTTTGCACTTGTGGTCTGTCTCTCTCAAAAGTAAAAACACATTAAAAAAATAAAGATAGAATTCTTTCGGGCATACATCATAACTTTGGCATTATTAACAAAAAAGTTTATCCACTGTATAGTCTATAAGCACACATCTATACAAATTATTACAAAATGTAAATGAATATAACTGCTGGAAGGTCGACTGGGTGAATATGATAAAGTACCCAGTGGAAGACCAGGTCTCAAGCCTCATGGAAACATTCCTTGAGGATATATTTTTATGTCTGGAATGAATATCGTGCAGTGATTTACTAAGTGTAGAGTGTTGGGAAGAGTTCCAAAGAGAAAGGATGTGAGAAGGGATAATGTTTATCTGGTGACCTAGAAGTCAAGGTCATGGTTCAGAATCACAGTTTAAAAATTTTGGGGGTTTGTTTGTTTGTTTTTGGTAAAACAACTCTGAGCATGATTCTGTTTGCCAGGGTAAAGAGCTCATCCCTTGTAAAGCATGAGAAATTTAATAGATCCCTTTTTGTTATGCTATGTTAAGACAACCTTTTCTTTTTTATCCTATAGTATAAATAAGCAAACTTTTGAAATGCATTATATTCTTCATTTCTTCTTAAGCCTTAAATGTTCTGTACTTTTTATATCCTTTTCAGATCAGGTCTTTAAACTTATTCCCAACCATGTTTTTGCATCTCTTGGTTCAATCAAACATGGAGAGATTGATTCCTATAGTATGTGTGTAGAGCACAAAGAATGATTTAACAAAATTTTTCCCCATGTGGGATTTGAGAAGTCCTTGATAATGCCACAGATTTTTTAAAATGTTTATTTTTTATTTTCAAGTTAGTTAACATACAGTGTAGTCTTGCCTTCAGGAGTAGAGCCCAGTGATTCATCACTTACATATATCACCCATTGCTCGTCCCAACAAGTGCCCTTCTTAACACCCATTACCCATTTAACTCAGTCCACCCACTCCATCACTCCTGTTTGTTCTCTGTATTTAAGTCTTATGGTTTGCCTCCCTCTCTGTTTTTATCTTATTTTTACTTCCCTTCCCCTATGTTCATCTAAGTTTTTCAAATCCCACATGTGTGAAATCATATGATATTTGTCTTTCTCTGACTAATTTCACAGAGCATAATACCCTCCAGTTCCATCCATGTTGCAAATGGCAAGATTTCTTTCTTTTTTTGTCACAAAGTAGTATTCTGTATACACACACACACACACACACACACACACACACACACACACACACCACATCTTAATCCATTCTTCAGTTGATGGACAGTTGGGCTCTTTACATAATTTGGCTATTGTTGATAGTGCTGCTATAAAGATTATACTGTATGTGTCCCTTCAAATCAACCTTTTTGTTTCCTTTGGATAAATTCCTAATAGTGCAGTTGCTGGGTCGTAGGATAGTTCTGTTTTTCTTTTTGGAGGATCATCCACAGTTTTCCAGAGTGGCTGTACCAGTTTGCATTCCCATCAATAGTTCAATAGGGTTCCCCTTTCTCCTAACGTTTTTTTTTGGGGGGGGCAGAGAATGAGCCATGCTGGGGGGCCTGGGTGCTTCATTCGGTTGAGCATCCAATTTCAGGTCAGGTCATTATCTTGCAACTCGTGACTTCAAGCCCCCCGTCGGGCTCTGTGTTGACAGCTCACAGCATTAAGCCTGCTTCCAATTCTGTATCTCCATCTCTCTTTTTGCCTTTCTCCTGCTCATGCTCTGTCTCTCTCAAAAATTAAAAATAAATAAATAAATAAATAGGATTCACACTGTAGGATTCTAGCTATATGGCATTCTGGAAAGGTGAAAATTACTGAGACAGTAACAGGATCGGTGATTCGAAGGCAATGCGGGACCAAGGGAGGGATGGATAGATGGAATCAGAGAATTTTTAGGGCAGTGAAAATATTCTGTGTGATACTGTATTATGTATGATGAATTGTTCAAACCCAGAAAGTACACACCAACAGTAAACCCTAATATGCACAATGGACTCTGGGTGATAATGAAAATCAATTATAACGAATGCATTGCTCTAGTGGGGGATGTTGAAAATGGAGGAGGCGCTGCATGTGTGGGGGCAGGGGACATACAGGGGATGCCCACTCTCCATATTTGCTATAAACCTAGAAGTGCTCTAAATGAAACAAAGTCTTTTTTTAAAAGATATTTATGTTTTTAAGTAACTCTATGCCCAGTGTGAGGCTCAAATACCGGAACCTGAGAATTAGAGTCACATGCTCTTCCAATGAGCCAGTCAGGTGCCACCAAAATTAAAGTATGTTTATTTGCATTTAGTTATTTTGAGAGAAAGAGCATGTGAGCAGGGGAGAGGGACAGAGGGAGAGAAACTTAAGCAGGCTCCACTCTGAGCACGGAGCCTGACACAAGGCTCAGTCTCACAACTGTGAATTCATGACTGGAGCCAAAATCAAGAGTCCGGCAGTTAATCAACTGACCCCCAAGGTGCCCCTAAAGTCTTTAAATTGAAAGAAAAAGAAAAAAGTAAACATGAACCAAAACACTGAGCTGAGAGTTAGTAGCCCTGGATTTTACTTTTCATCCTGCAAGTCACTTCCCCTTCTTGGACCCTAATTTAATTATCTGCAAAGGAAGGAGGTGGGCTTTGTGATTGGTAAGGCTTTTTTTGTGTTCCCACTTTCTGTGGTTAATACTAATTGTCTCTACTTTAAAACCACAAAGGGCTAGCTCAATCTTTGTAGGATTTGTCTGTTAGAACAAATATAATGAATGCACGTGCGCACGCGCGCACACGCACACACACACACACACACACACACACACACACACACAATGCCTATTTAAAAGGATAAAGTTTCCCATTTTAAATACTTATTTTTTAAACAGCTGACTTCAGGCATAATTGACCCCAACTGCTCATACTGAGAACAAACATTTTGCCATTTACATGCTTACGGCATTAAAAACTTCTCTCCTTTACAATTTATCCTTCTCACTATATGAAATACCTTATAACGTGACATATTCTACCCTTTATAACGGCATTTCCAAATATACTCCCAAAACAGAAAAGACTATTAGGAAGTCCTATCATTTTATGGTCATTCCTTTCATCTACCCTCATGCACTTAGTATAAATTTGATACGAGACGTGATGTCATTACACACCCGATCCCTTCAGAATGTGTTTCTAAAATGGAAATGCTCTTGTATGATGCCAAAAACATTTGAAACTATGACAGATCAGTTAAAGCGCTGGTTTTGTCAACTGTGTTCTTTATTTAATACAGATTGGTTCCAATCAGGATGGGAAATTTAGTCTTAGGGAAGTATTAGGTAAATCTGCAAGGCTTCTAACCTATATGTGCCCCTGACCACTTGTTAGTCTTTACTGTTCTCTTGAGAAAGTGCTAGGTCTTTTGTCTATTAGAATTTGCTAAGGTGTAGATGTGGCTTCTTGACTCGTTCACATCCAGCCTCGTCCCCTATTTCGTGTACATGAGCTTTTTGCTCAACATCATGAAACAGGAGGGAAAGCACCTATACCACAGTGAGATACTGCTCCACATTTACTAACTGGGTTCGCATCTAAAAAGACTAACCGTAGCCACTCCTAGCAAAGATACCAGAGAAATGGAACTCTCGTACACTGCTGGTGGGAACACAAAAGGAAGAATCAATTTAGATGACAATCCGGAGTCCCTTGAGGGGTCCTACATTCACCAACACTCTGACTCCAGTATTTACACAAGAGAGGACCCTGTACCAAGAACTGTACCCACTTTCTGCAGCACTTTTACTTGCAGCAGCTGAACCTGGAAACAAAGATCCATAAACAGAGGAATAAATAAATAAATAAATAAATAGCACCATATTGATAGGACATACTTCTCAGCAGTATGAGAATGAACTGCTCACTGCTCATACAGTCACCACTGAGAGATTCCAAAATAAATATGCTACATGAGGGCACCCAAGGAAACAGACTAAACACTTTAAGACTTCAATCATATAAATTCTAGAAAATGCAAAGTCCTCAATTATAATGTAAAGCCAGTCAACAGCTGCCTCGAGGACGGATTATTACAGGACACAAATAAATACGTGGGTGATAGAAAGGTTTATCATGATTGATGCTTTCACAGATTATATGAATGTCAAAACATCAAACTGCACGATTTCATGAACATTGCATGTCATCTGTACCTTACTGAAACTGAAAAAATAAGGTTCAAGTTAAAAGTCTAGATTGTCTACACTTCAGAAAATCAAGTTGGGCCACCACACTGACTCTACCATGTGTGTCCTCATCGGAAGGACTTGCACTGGTGGCAGCAAGATCAGGTGAGCAATGAAGGTGTCTCCTTTTCATTCAAGCAGGACACTGGCTCGTCACAAAGCCCTCATTGTTGAACCAAGAGATCTCTCCTGTCTCTGTCCTTGTTTTGTTGGCATCCACAACGGACTCTGGTGAACAGTCCAGAGGGGACACAGGAATCCACAAAACTTTTAGATTACTTTCTCTGACAGGGCTTCAGCCACAAAAGACAGACCCGCTGGAGGTCCTAAGGGTGTCTGTACCTGTGCATCCTTCCAGGTCATAGGGCCTCAACACTGTGGATGCCCTTCTGAGAGAGGCACACTCCAACCGGTGTGCTGGTCTCCTGCACTCTCTATTGATCCATTTTGTTCACAGCGATCATGCCCCTAGCCCGTACAGTCCTAAAACCAGCGATGTTACCTACAGAATTCAGGACATCAAGGCCTGTGGCTGTGCTGCCAGTCCTGGGGAATAGATTTCCTTCAAGAGCACTGGGCACTATACCATCAATATCCCCTGTGAACAAGACAACAACTTATGTCGCTTAGAAGCACTGAAGGTTATCACAGCAGCCAACAACTGCCCCTCCTCGCGTCGAAACTCTGGCCCTACAAAATGTCCTGGCATCCAGCTATACATTAGGATCACAGAGTCTTTCAGCCTTCTCTGAAAGGCCTCAAGCAGCCATGCAAACTAAACCCAGACTGGAGAGCTATCTTCTGCCATCACACTGTTCCTTCTAAGGCACATGAATCGGTTCACATGTTCACGCTAGCAAACAGTTACTGTCACACACGCACATAGTAAATAGACTCCCCAAGATTAACAGGGACTCAAACAGTAAGACCTTTATTATTGTAGAAGCAAGGGAATTGGGAGGCTGACTGCTCCTGGGCCGGTGACTTGGGAGGCTGTGAAATGCCATCCTGAGTCACGATGACAGTGATAGCCCTGAAACATGAAGCCCACCTTTTCAAAAGACCAACATGCCTCTAGGACAAAACCGGGTGGGACCCATGCCCTACCTCCTCAGAGAGGAAAGTGGAAGGAGGAAGTACCCAGGCTGCTCATGGTCACCTGGGACGTGCCCTGACACTGGGGCCTGGCCCTGGGCAGGTTAACAGAGTGCACTGCAGCTGCCACACCCCTGGGGTTTATGTGGGTGTTGGAACGTATTATGTTCAGCACAGGCAAATGGCACCTCCAGAAAGGCTCTCCTCCGGCGCTGGCACACTGAACACATAAATGCTATACACCTGCACATTTAAGGTAGTTCTCGCATTTGAAATGTGTGACCTCCGATGAGGTAAGTCCTTTGGCTGAAGGCTTTTCACATTCACCTCATGTCTAAGGCCGTTCTTCAGCGTGAGTCCCCTGAAATGCACTGAGCCTAGATTTCGGTTAGCCACTTCTCCCATCTGCCACATTCTAATGTGACACTGTGGTGTTTTAGGAGCTTGGACTTGAAGGTAAATACTTTGCCACATGCAAAACTCATGAAGCGTTTTTTTCTGGTGTGACTATTTAAGTGGCCCATGAAATGGCAGACACGGGTAAATGTTTCCCAACTTCACTGTACTCCTAAAGCCTTTACCCAGTGTGCACCTTCCGGTGTTTAATGAGGCTGGAGCTATGGCTAAAGGATTTCCCACATTCGCTGCACTCGTAAGGCCTTTCTCCAGTGTGAATTCTGCTGTGTTTAATGAGGCTAGAGTTCTGAGTAAAGGATTTTCCGCATTCAGGGCACTCATAAGGCCTCGATCCAGTGTGTACTCTCTGGTGTTTTAAGAGACTGGAACTGTAAGTAAAGAACTTCCCACATTCGCTGCACTCATAAGGCCTCTCTCCAGTGTGAACTCTCCGATGCTGAAGAAGCGCGGAGCTCTGGCTAAAAGATTTCTCACATTCGCTGCACTTATAAGGCCTTTCTCCGCTGTGAACTCTACGGTGTTCGATGAGGCTGGAATTCTGAGTAAAGGATTTTCCGCATTCGCTGCACTCATAGGGCCTTGATCCTGAGTGAACTCTCTGGTGTTTTATGAGGCTGGAGTGGTAGGTAAAGAACTTTCCACATTCGCTGCACTCATAAGGCCTCTCTCCAGTGTGCACGCTCCGGTGTTGAAGGAGCGCAGAGCTCTCGCTGAAGGACTTCCCGCATTCGCTGCACTCGTACGGCCGTTCTCCAGTGTGAATTCTCCGATGTTTAATGAGGTTGGACTTGTTGCTAAATAATTTCCCACATTCGTCACACTCGTGAGGCCTTGCTCCAGTGTGAACCCTCCGGTGCTGAATGAGGCTGGAGCTCTGCCTAAAGGACTTCCCACACTGCCCACACTCATAAGGCTTTTCCCCAGTGTGCACTCTCCAGTGGTCACTGAGGCTGTAGCTTTTGCTAAAAGATTTCCCACATTCACTGCACACGAAGCATCTTTCTCTGCTGAGGTGTGTCTGGTGACCAACAAGCGTGTGTCTGCAAGTGGGGTCCTTGGTGCCTTCTCCCCGGGGGCACTGAGTCCTCCTTCGGTGAGAGGCCGCCCCACACTCAGCTCTCCTGTCTGACTTCTCCCTGGTGTGCGGGGCCCGAGCCTGGAGGCATCTCGAGCTCGCCAACAAGTCCCTCACAACCTCGCCACAGGAAAAGGACTTCCCCGACACACAGGATGTGTGGTCCTTCCAGGGAGAGGCTCCGTCCCTGTTGCTCCTGAAGCATGTCTCTCCAGTGCGCTGCTGCGGGTGCGGAAGGTCTGCATCGAAATCCACCTGTTGGTCACTCGCCCCCATCTTGTGGAGTTTCTGTCCACCAGGCGTTGGGTGGTGCTCAGTCGAATGTAAAAGTTCTCTCAAGTCCGGGCCACACGCCTCCCAACGATGAGCCTTCTGGGAGGACACAGCCACCTTGGAAGCCCTGCCCTGTGACCCTCCTTGGACAGAAACACCGGGCTCAGGGGACTCCTCTTCCTCTGCTCCATGACGACAGCCTGAAAGCAGGAAATGCTGGTGAAGTGCAGGCTGACCTTGACGGGAGGGAGAGGCTCCTACGCAAGCTACAACCATGTGTCTCAGAAACCCAGGAACCCGTGCACTGGACGGGTGTTCACCTAACGTTGGGGCGGGACTTCCTGTTTCATCCCCTTGCGGTATTTTTGCCTCGTTTCCTTCATGTTCACCCACTAGTATTCGGGGTTGAGGTGGCTAGCTGACAAGGCGCGAGGAGAGGCGCTGTCCCCGCTGCGCGGACTGGGGTTTGCCACTCGCCGTCGTCGCCCGGGCTGCCCCGCGCCGGGGCCGGGACAGGGACCTCGCGCCCGGGTGTCCGCTCCGTCCACAGAGTCCGATGGCGGCGGCCGCGCCCAGGAACCCGGCTCAGGTAAACGCGTTGCCCCCGGGCCCTCTCTGCCTCCCCACACCCAGACCCTCCAGGCCCGAGCGCGGGGCCCCTGCTCGCGTCCCTGCGCCCAGGTGCCCGTGTCCGTGCCGGGGAGGCGCTCGTGGGCGGGGTCCCCGTGTCTGAACGCGGAGTGAGGGGGTGCGGGAGCGGGCTGCGGGGGGTGGGGGAGCCCCGAGGAGGGAGGATTCGGGCATGTGGGGTCCTCCCTCTGCTCTCAGGGAAGAGAAGGTGTGCGGCAGAGTCATGGGACTGGAGGGCTGGCTGCAGGATTGTGCCTTCTCTTGAGGACTCTAGACGCCAAAGAAAGTTTTGGCCAAAGGAGGGACACGATCTCCATTTGCGATTTAAAAGTTTCCCAAAGGCGGTTCAAAGAAAGAACGGGCCAGATGCCATCGGGAGGTTGGATCTTAGTTCAGGTGACACAGCTGCTAGCAAGAGAGGACACAGCATTGAGGCACAGACGTTAGACACCCGGCATGAAGTCGTCGACCCCAGGGCGAGGGGGTACGGGAAGCCCGAGCCCGTCGAACCCGGCCACGGACCCGTTCCTCTGTTTCCAGCCTCTTTGCACAGTTTCCGTTTGCGGAAGAAGCGCCCTGGACCTTCCGCAGGTCACTGGGGGGTATCTCAGCCCCTCGCTGGCCCCCACCCGGACTCGGACTTCCATGTTCTCTGGATGTGGTGTCCTGGGGCTCTTAAGTGTCGTTCCCGCAGGCTTGGGTCTGGGGGCCCCGGGGAAACCCCCAGCAGAGAATCCTAAGGCCTCCTGGCCTTTCCATAGAAGTGTTTCCATCTGTGTCAACCGACGTAAACAGGCGTGGAGAATTCTGCCAGGAAATGGTTCTGAGATATGCAGACGCTTAGGAGCCAGGGTGTTCAGAAAACCACCAATGTCCTTCTAGTGGGAACAAGAGCGGGGGACAGGAGTCAAGGCTGGAACAGCGGAGAAGTTGGGTGTATATTCTGGGGGCGATGAGGAGGTGTGAATCAAGCAGAAGTGAGCTTAACAAGGCCTTAGCACACTCCAGCAAGAGCCGACTGTGGGACCGAAGGAGGAGGGAAGATCAGGCGGCGGGGTCCTGCCAGCCTGCAGGTGGCCCTTACCAGACCGCTATTGTGACTCAGGACAAGTGGGTGGACTCTGGATGCATGTTTTATTTTTATTTAAAAAATTTTTTTTAATGTTTTATTTATTTCTGAGAGAGAGACAGAGAGACAGAGTGAGCAGGGGAGGGTCAGAGAGAGAGGGAGACACAGAATCTGAAACAGGCTCCAGGCTCTGAGCTGGCCGTCAGCACAGAGCCTGATCTGGGACTCGAACCCACAAGCTGTGAGATCATGACCGGAGCCGAAGTCGGTTGTGCAGCCGACTGAGCCACCCAGGCATCCCTGGATGCGTGTTTTAAAAGGAGCAACTATATTCTCTAATGAGGGAGAGGGAGTGAAATGCAGGACTCAGGAATGATCCCAGTGTTTTAGGCCTCAGCAGCTGTAGCAGTGGAAGGTCCATTGTCTAAGATGAAGAATGTAGTAGAAGTAATATTCAATGTGGGGTGGGGGGTATTAGGTATTTGATTTACGTATGTTGAGAGTCTGTGGGGTTTTAGAACCCACTGAATGGATGCATGATGTGGGCAGTTGTGCACTGAGGTCTGAAAATCTGGGGAAGGGCTTAGGATGTAGGCATCTAAAATGAGGTGGGTACAGGTGTGTGAACCGTGGTCTCATTTAGGAGAGGTAATCTTCGGGCACCTGGGTGTCTCAGTTGGTTGAGTGTCCGGCTCAGGTCATGGTCTCAGGGTCGTGGGATCAAGCCCCCTGTTGGGCTCTGTGCTGAATGTGGAGTCTGCTTAGGATTCACTCTCCCTCCCTCTGCCCTTCCCTGCTCATGCACATGCACACTTATTCACCCCCCTCTGCCTCTCAAAAAATAAAAAATAAAAGGAGTGGCAATCTTCAGGTTATGACTGTAAAGCTCTTAGGCTGCCAAGTAGAGGAGGAAGGGGGCCATGAAGTGGGTCTCTTGCCTGGGTACCTGGGTGATGGGTTGAGACTTCACAAACCCAAATGAGGCAGGCAGGTGGCCCTCAAAGGAGTGCGTGTTGGGGACTGGATAGGCTGGCAGGTGGCCAAGGCTTCCAAGGCAATGGTGGACATGAAGTGGATGAGGGGCGAGGGATAGATAAGCAAAGCAAGATGTCACACAGACTGGAGCAGGTGTTCATTCACCACTCTGTGCACTCACCAGGATTTTGTGAGCACTTTGTTGGGGCCTGGGGTGCTTCATTCGGTCCAGAGGATAAAGTCCAAGGGGCAAATGTGGTCATCTGTGAGAGTCACTAAGGTGGACCACTGATGGAGCTGGGCTTTGGATGAGGGTTAGGTGGACCCAGGAAGGTTGTGGTTGCTTTGGGGATAGCAAGTGCAGCACCTAGTGGCATAGGACCATCTGAGGCAAGGAACAGACCCAAGCAGTGTAGCCGTCATAGGAGGCTTAGGGGCTGCGACTTAGTGGGAGTCCTGCGAAGTCAATAGCAGTATTCAGTCCTGTTTGAATTTGCAGAGCATTCGATGGATGCTGTCATCGGGTTGTGGTGCGAGGCCTGAATCTAAGACCCAATATTGTGCGCTGCACCATGTCCGGGAACCCTGGGGGCCTCAGGTGACCTGTGTGCTGCCTCCCTTCCTACTCTACTCCCCCAAGTAAGCTCTAATCAAACTGTTTTTATGGAGGGATTAGGATCAGATCCTGTGTAGTCCTCTAGTTGATTTCAGTTCCCTACCTGCCCGTGGAGTGAGTCACATCAGTCAGTGACATCTTCCCACAGGAAACAGGACCATCTCTTTTTATTGCTATAATAACAAAGCTTAGATCTCACAACCACTGGCTGTTCGCTCTTTCCCAGAGCACAGCCCCCGTGTGGCCCTGTGTCGTGTGTGGCATCCCCCCTCCCAGACTGTGAATGTATATGGTTAGAAAAGTGCGGCCGAGGGGCGCCTGGGTGGCTTAGTCGGTTAAGCGTCCGACTTTCGCTTAGGTCATGAATTCGCGGTTCGTGGGTTCGGGCCCCGCGTCGGGCTCTATGCTGACTGCCAGCTCGGAGCCTGGAGCCTGTTTCAGTCTGTGACTCCCTCTCTCTCTGACCCTCCCCTGCTCACGCTGTCTCTCTCTCTCTCCTAGAAATTAAAAGAAAAAAAAAAAGAAAAAGAAAAGTGCGGCCGATGTCATCTGTCCGGCAGTAGGTCCCCTGTGTTTGCCATCCCCATAACCCTAGCACACAATCCTACCCTCATGAGTGGGGTGCAGAAGAGGTGATGGAAATACAGCATTACATAATCGTGAGGCCAAAGAGACTCCTAAGGCATGTGGGACAGTAAGCAGGTGGTGGCCATGGGCACATGGCTGTGTCCGCAAATGGGAGCGATGTGCAGTCTGAAGAGTGATGTGTGCTTGCTGAGGGTGTATGCATGATGCCCAGCATCATGACCTGAGCTGAAGTCGGACGCTTAACCGACTGAGCCACCCAGGCACCCCCGATTGCCATCTTTGAGGGAGAAGCTGTTCATGGTTTCATCTGTCTCCACCTTGCTAGGGCACTGTGACCTTTGAGGATGTGGCCGTGGACTTCTCCTGGGAGGAATGGGTTCTCCTTGAGGAGGCTCAGCAACGCCTGTACCAGGATGTGATGCTAGAGAACTTGGCACTTACAACCTCCCTTGGTAAGGTCTGCACACCCACCTCAGTGCCCTGAGCTAGCCTCTCCCTTTCCTTTTTTCCCCAAGGCCAGGTCTGCCCTCCCGTCAGGACTATGGCCTCCGCTCCCTTCCCCACTTTCTTGAGTAGGTAGCGTGGTTGGCTGGGCTGAGGCATGTGCACTGCCTACTCGTTGAGCAGCTCCAGCACCTGCTACTGCTAAGCCTCCCAGGGAGAGAACCAGGGTCAAGAGCGTGCCAGTGACTTTGCTTGCCCTCTCCCTGCCAGGTGACTCTTCAGCTACAAAGCACCTGAGAATCCCAGGTTCCACTTTCTTCTTCTGGCTGACATTTCCTCTTTCCTGCTTGGGCCAGATCACTGACCTCATCACTGTTACATAGACCACGGTCTGTTCTCGCAGGACCCTCCTTGGAGGTTCTCTTTATGATATTTACTTTTCTTTCCCTTGCGCTGGTGTGCGCTGAGCTGTTGTTCTTGGTCAGTGCTGGCTGCTCGTCTCCTGTCTTCCCCTCAGTACTTGCATCATTCAGATGCCACACAGTTGTCCATCTTAGGGTTGTGGTAGGGAGTCTGTTGTGGTTCACAGAAGAGATAGGAACCCAGCTAAAGCCGGATGGGACCAGAGGGAACCTGGCTCTGAACAGTGACACCTGGGAGAGGGCAGGACCCCAAGGCTGTGTACACATCATACCAGAACTTATTCCATGTGACTGTTTTTTTGATGGCAATGACAGTGGCAGCCACACTTTATATGTGCCTTTCCTTCCCCATTCTTCACACTTAAGTGACTGGTCAACTGCTACTCATCACTTATATTCTTGGTTCCTGCCCAGGGCTAATCTGCATTTCTCAGGACTCCACATCTCGACCGCTTTTGTCACTGCTCCATTTGGGGTGCTCTCCACATCGGTTCCTGCGTACCGTGTCCTGAGGTGCATATAGATTCTTAAACAGTCCTTGCACACCAGCCTCTCTTTTACTGTTGATTTTTCCTGGGCCTGGACACACCCTTCTGCACAGCAGACTAGGTCCTGTTCAAAGTTATTTGTAGACCTTGCCTCTCTTCAGTGTTGTTTATCTCACCTCATGAGGCCCCCACCCCGACTTTGTGATCATTAGTGCCCCGGTACTGCTAAGGGGCCTCATCCACAGCCTGAACTTGAACCCCTTGTCCTATATACAATCTCATGGACTCAGGTCTGGGTTTGTTAGACACACACTTGTGTAGCGGCTGCCTTCCCATGGACGTCATTGTGCACTTCACCAGCATTTCCTGCTTTCAGGTTATCAGCATGGAGCAGAGGATGACGAGGCATCTGAGCAGAATGTTTCTGTAGAAAGAGTGTCACCTGTCAGGACATCCAAGGCAAATCTTTCTCCCCAGAAGGTCAGCCCCTGTCAGGTGTGTGCTCCAGTCTTGAAAGACAGTTTCCAGTTGGCTGGGCACCAGAAAACCCAGTTCGATGAGAAACTGTACACTGGGGGGACACATGGGAAAAGAGTCTATTTCAGTGGAAATCTTCATCAGCACCAGAAGGAGCACACTGGACATAAGCCCGTCAGAAGCAACGTGAGTGGAGCGTCAGTGGGGAAGAGCTGTAGATTGCGTGTGTCAGGGAAGCCCTTCGTCTGTGGGGAAATGGAGAACGACTTCCTGGTCAGCTCGGGATTCCTCCAGCAGCAGGCCGCGGACACTGGGGAGAAGTCAAACAGTGGAACTGTTCATCACCATAGGGTCCTCCCTGGGGAAAGGTGTTACATGTGCAGTGAGTGTGGGAAATCTTTTAGCCATAACTCTAGCCTCATTAAACACCAAAGAGTTCACACTGGAGAAAGGCCTTATGCATGTGGGGAATGTGGAAAACCCTTTAGCCAAAGCTCCAACCTCTTTCAACATCAGAGAGTTCACACTGGAGAAAGGCCTTATGAGTGCAGTGAATGCGGGAAATCTTTTAGCCAAAGCTACAGTCTCAATAATCATCAGAAAGTTCACACTGGAGAAAGGCCTTTTGAGTGTGGAGAATGTGGCAAATTCTTTAGTCAAAGATCCAACCTCATTCAGCATCGGAGAATTCACACTGGAGAAAAGCCTTATGAGTGCAGTGAATGTGGGAAGTCTTTTAACCAAAGCGCTGCACTCCTGCATCACCATACTGTTCACACTGGAGAAAGACCCTATGAGTGCAGTGAATGTGGGAAATCCTTTACCTACAATTCCAGTCTCTTAAAACACCAGAAAGTCCACACTGGATCAAGGCCTTATGAGTGCAGTGAATGTAGGAAATCTTTTAGCCAAAATTGCAGCCTTGTTCTACATCTGAGAGTGCACACTGGAGAAAGGCCTTATGAGTGCAGCAAATGCGGGAAATCTTTTAGCCAAAGCTCTGCACTCCGTAAACACCAGAGAGTTCACACTGGAGAAAAGCCATATGAGTGCCATGAATGTGGGAAGTCCTTTAGGCGAAGCTCCAACTTCAGTGACCATCGGAGAGTTCACACTGGAGAAAGGCCATATTAAGTGCAACCAGTGTGAGAAATCCTTTAGTAAAAGCTCCAGCCTCACTCGACACCAGAGAGTTCATACTGGATTGGGCCTTATGAGTGTCTTGAATGAGAAAACCATTAGCCAAAGGCCTTACCTCATTGATTACCACAAAATTCACATGGGAAAAACAACGTAGTTGTGTAGCAGATGTATTTCCTTGTTCAGTATAACAACACTCAAGGAGATCTCTTTTGAGGGTGTCACTTGCCTTAATTGAGCCTCATGCATCTAGGCAACAGAATAAGTGGCAGGTATGTGGCAGCTGCTTGGCATGTTTAGCGTGGGCCCATAGCACGTTTTTATTACTAACAGTAATAATTCTGTAGCAGCAGCCATTCACCTCTACCATGTGACAGGTGCCACACGTGTATCATTTCTGCATCCTGATGTGTCCAGGGAAGTAAACCTTAGTGTTTTCCAATTTGTGGTAAATGTGTGAGAAGCCATAGTATTCATTCCTTTCTCTCTGATTACCCAGTTGTGGCCCAGAGGGCTCCATCTGACTTTTCAAGTTGCCTTTTTTAAGGATGTCATTGGTCTGGGGACTCCTGTGGAATGTCTAGCCTCTAAGTCACCAACCCAGGAACAGCCTGCCTCCATTGTTCTGGTTTGTGCTATAACAAAGGCCTTACTGTTTAACTCACCTATGTCTTGAGGGTTAGATTCACTTTTATGGGGTAGTTTCAGAACAATGGAATGACAGGAGAACCAGCTGTTGCGGGCACCCCAGTCTTTATGTGCTTCAGGGGGGTTGGAATGATGGTAGCTCGCTTTCTAGTTTGGGCCTTGTTTGCATTGCTGCCCAAGGCCTCCAAGGAAATTATGTAGGATTTTATGGCTAAATTGTAGCCTGGATACCAGGACATTTTGTGGTGTCAGACCTCATCCTGAAGAGGGGGCAGTTGTGACAACCTCTGGTACTTCTGGGAACAACATAAAATTTTTCCCTCTGCAGGGGATATTGCATTGTGCTCAGCACTGGTGCAGGAATTATGTTCCCAGGTCCTGGAAACGAGTGATGTATGCTGATGTCCAGAATTCTGTGTGGTAGTGTCACAGGCTGAAAGATTATGGGGGAATCATAATTGTATACAAACAGTGGGCAAATAAATAGTACAAGAGACTGCAGCATCTGGTTGGAATGAGCCTCTTTTAAAAGGGCTCCCATCATTGTTCCAGGGGTGCCTGAGTGGCTCAGTCTGTTAAGCATCTGACTCTTGATTTTGGCTCAGGTCATGATTTCATGGTTCATGAGATCGAGCCCTATGTCAGGCTCTGTGTTGACAGCAGGAAGCCTGCTTGGGATTCTCTCTCTCTTTTTCTCTTTCTTTTTCTCTCTCTCTCTCTAAAAAAGGGGGGGGAGGAGAGAGGAAGGAAGGAAAAGAAAAGAAAAGGGTGCCTACCATTGTTCTAGTTAGTAAGGCTGTAAAGGATGAATAAGAACAGAAACTCTCAAATCTTCCTAGTGGCACCTGGATGGCTCATTCAGTTAAGTGTCTGACTTTTGGTTTCCACTCAAGTCGTGATCTCATGGTTCATGGGTTTGAGCCCCTCATTGGGTTTCACATTGCTGGTGCAGAGCCTGTTTGAGATTCTCTCTCCTCTCTCTGCCCGTCCCCCACACTCTCTCAACATAGATAAGTAAACTTTAAAAAAAAAAAAAAAGAAATTTTCAGATCCTTCTGAACTGTGAGTCTTGTGTAGATGAGGGCCTTGGCAGAAAATAATCTAATGGTTTTACGGATTCCTGTAGTTTCTCTGCATTGTTCACCTTAAGACCATTGCTGCACAGGAAGGAAAACAATAGAAAGAAGGAAGATCTCAGTCCAGCAGTGTGGGCTTTGGTACCCAGCCTCCAATCCCACTCACTCACGTAGAATCGCTTACCTGTAATTGCTGCCACTGAGGCAAGGTGCTGATCCCAGGGCATTACAAGGGATATATATGATGGGGTCGATATAAGTTGGCCAAACTTTATTTTCTGAAAACAGAAAGATACTTTTTTTTTTATTATACTGTTAATGCCTTTTAGGTATGGTAATAAACAATTGTCCATATTTAAAGTGTACCATTTGCTAAGTTTTGATCCTCTTATAAACCCATGAAACCATCATCACATTCATAACATTGTACGAATGCATTGCCCCATATTCACTTATGCCCTTTAATTATCTCTCCTCCAGGCAAACACTGATTTACTTTCTTTTACAAAAGATTCATTTGTGTTTTCTGTGTTTTATATGATTGATAATAAAATGTTTAATTTTTTTCCTCTGGATGTCCTCATTTGGTATATTTATTTTGAGATTTGTCAATGGGTCTATGTAATTAGTTTTTTTCTTTTAAGGCTGCCAAGAAATGTCATGTTCAGTGGATAAACCACTATTTGTTTATTCATTCATCTGTTTCAAATATTTGAGTTTCCAGTTTTTGGCTTTAACAGTTGTTATACACCTTTGATTCTTACCGTTATGATTCTTTATACATTATGTTTCATTTCTCTTGTGTTAATACCTCAGAATGCAACGTGTGAGTTATAGGGCTGTGATTTTGGGGCTGTTAAATGTGGTCATCCTCAGGAGAACTCCTTAGTGTTAGTTCCCTATGAAAAAGATGCATTAGTTATAGGCTGGATTGTACGCTCCCAAATTCATGTTGAAGTCCTAACCTCCAGTACCTCAGAATGTCATTGTATTTGGAAATAGAGCTTTTAAAAAAGGTAAAATAAAGTCAATACTGTGGGCACTAGTCCAGTGTGATGGTGTCATTAAGACTGGTGTAATTAGGACATAGACACACAGAGGGAAGATCATGTGAAGACACAGGAAGAAAATACCACCTCCAAGCCTAAGGAGAGAGGTCTCAGGAGAAATCAGTGCTGCTGACACCTTGATCTCCGATATCTAGGCTCCAAATTTGTAAGAAAATGCATTTCTATTATTTAAGCCACCCAGTCTGAAGTAATGTGTTATGCCGGCTTTAGCAAACTCATGGGGTCCATCCGCTTCTCTGAAGGAAAGGGTCTGCGGGTCTGTGCCCTAGGGACGGAGGGAGAAGCAGAGTAGGATCCTTAGAGTAGTTGGAACCAGAGGGCAGGGTGTGCTTGGGGTGGAGCTAGGCCAGGAAGCAAGGAGAGTGCGGTGGGTCAGACTTCCTGAGACGCTGTGCCATGGGCTGGGAATCGATTCCTCCATCCCCAGCTTTCACTGGAGGTCACCTTTGGTGTCCAGCCCCTCCAGGTTCAGGTTCCAGCTGTGTAAAATGGGGATGGTGAGCACACCTGCCTCAGGAGCTGCTTGAGGATGTAAAGAACTCATGGCCTAGGGAAGGGGCTCAGATGGAGAATCTTTTTTTTTTTTTAATGTTTTATTTATTTCTAGGAGAGAGAGAGAGAGAGACAGCGTGAGCAGGGGAGGGTCAGAGAGAGAGGGAGTCACAGACTGAAACAGGCTCCAGGCTCTGAGCTGGCAGTCAGCACAGAGCCCGACGCGGGGCTCGAACCCACGAACCGTGAGATCTGACCCAAGCGAAAGTCGGACGCTTAACCGACTAAGCCACCCAGGCGCCCCTCAGATGGAGAATCTTTTAAAGGTCATGATTGTCCTAGGGGATGGGGAGCAGGGGCATCAGTGCCTTTGGAGAGGGGGGCAAAGGACCAGTGGCGGAGAAGGTTGGGCTATTTATACCTGAGGGGCCTTGCAGGGGCTGAGGTTAAGGTGAAGGAGTGATTAAGGTTCCCACCAGCCTCTTCGTAAAGCTCTGACCCCTACTAGACAGTCTGAAGCCAGTGAGGGGGACAAATAGGGACTGTATGGCTTGGACATGCACAGATCACTGTGGGGTCCTAGATAAGTGTAGCCATACTTCAAGGGCCCTTTGAACACCTTCAAATGGATTTTAGCCAGCGTCTACCCTGCATGGGACTTGAATATGTTTTAGTTATTCTATGTCTATTTGCAGGGTGGGTTAAAGCATTTCTTTGCTGAAAAGCTGATAGATTTTGTTTCCACCCATGGGTCATCCCAGTGTTTACATCTACATCAGATGATCATGTCGCACACTTTACAGGAACCATCGTAAAAGAACTCTGTAAGACATCAGCCCTGACTCAGAAACAACACTGTCTTCATCACTCCCAATATTCTGGAACAGATAAAGGACGACTGGCATTGTTAACATCAACAAAACTTTCAGAACCTTTGAGCTCCCTTGGTCAGTGGTATTCCCCGTAGCCCTTATGGCCATAAGGGCTCACTCCGTTATCTCCCTATGAATTACTAACTAGAAGACCCATGTGTCTAGGGATTTCACTTTCAGTACTGGTTGCTGCTCTCTTATTTGCAGACATGGCAAAATATTACCAGGGACTCACTCATGTACTATATCCAGTCTTATCACCAATTCAGTAAGGCCACCTTCTGAAAACATGTTTTAAACAGCTTTTTCATGATCTTCAACTAATAGATTCCATCTATTGGAATAGATCTCAGAGAATAACTGTTTTTGAATCTCATTGGAAGGAGCCTATCAGGTGCTGTTAGCAACAAATAGAGCAGTTAGGGGTAATTGGACAGCTCAGTCCATTAAGCATCTGACTCTTGGTTTCAGCTCAGGTCACGATCTCACAGTGTGTGGGTTTGAGCCCCACATCAGGCTCCGTACTGACAGCATAGAGCCCACTTGAGATTTTCTCCCTCTCTTTCCTCCCTTCTCCTACATACACACATGCATGCTCTTTCTCTCCCAAATTAAAAAAAATAATAATAATAGAGCAGTGAAACTCCAAGGGGTCACTCTGGTTCAATTTTCACATCTAAAGAAGAAATCCAGAATTCCACACAACTAGAAGGCTACTCCAATCTGCCACCTCAAACTGAGGATTTTAAGCTGATCTTCAGAAGCAGACAGGTTACCCAAGACCTCCGGAACAAATAAATGACATCTTCCATTCAAGACCTCAGAGCAAGATGTCTGTCAAATTCCTATTTTGTGTTTTTTAATCTGCTTGCCTATAATTGTCCCACCCTCATTTTCTATAGACCCCATTTGTCATCATCACTAATGGCCCTTTTACAAATTTCTTCCTTCCTTTTTTTTTTTTTTTAATATTTTTATTTATTTCTAGGAGAGAGAGAGAGAGAGACAGCGTGAACAGGGGAGGGTCAGAGAGAGAGGGAGACACAGACTGTGAAACAGGATCCAGGCTCCTAGCTGGCAGTCAGCACAGAGCCCGACGCGGGGCTTGAACCCACAAACCGCGTGATCATGACCTAAGCGAAAGTCAGACGCTTAACCGACTAAGCCACCCAGGCGCCCCTCTCCCTTCCTATTATAAGTGTTAGGTTAGGCCAGAACATACTTATTCTAGCACCATTAATAGATTATCCCTAAAAGTAGCTACTGCCCTCATTCTTTTTACTGCTGGATTTGGCATTCATCACCAACCCAACATGATAAAACCTCTGGGCCATTCAGGTCTCATCAAATGAGACCATAGGGAATTACAGCAGATGGCATTTCTGCTTGCACCCATGTAGACATTGCACCTTACACAAATCAATATGTGACATTGCTAGTGTCCCTCTCTCCCAGAAAAAGAACGAATTATTTCAATCTATTAATCAGACACCAGGTGATTCTAAGTTTGATTTCAATACTCTTCATAGGGCAATGTGCCCAATACCTACTACCTGGAAGAGACTGATAGAGATCCAAGTATGTAATCCAGTCATGTAAGCCCTTGGTTTTGACCTCATGTCAGGAAGAACTCCTTTGTTTCCAGATGTCTATGTGCCCCTGACAGATACCACTTCCTTTGTGGCCAGAACGCACAGGGTTCAGTCTAACACCTCATGCACTTTAGGAATAGTATCTTAAGACTTGTCCATACATGCGAGACCCTAGTTCTATAAATCACCAAGGTTGGAAATCCAACTCAGGTGTGATTTCCAAAATGAGATCACTTCTGTTATTTGGGCATTCTAACTGGGAGAGTTACTGACTCATTGTTTATGTAAACTATATGAGTAGTGTTCCCATCAATGGGAATCATACAAATAGAAAAGATTGTAATGAGCCTATCACTAGCCTTGGCAGAAGTTTTAAATGACACCACCACTGCCCTAGATGTAGTACACAACTGTTGTAAGTAGTGATGACAGTCTCGTTGCTCTAGATTTATTGTTGGTTAGTCATAGTGGAATCTGTGCCAGCGCTAATATTTCCTTGTACTTGGGTCTATGAAACTTGTACCTGGGTCTATGAAGCAGATGAGGGACGATTCATTGTGCTTGTTTTGTCATAGTGGTCATGATGCGGGTCTGTTGCATTTTGTCCAGAGTCTTAAATGCTTCTCTGCAGCTGTACTACTACCACATGAACACCATGATGACACAATTCAAGCCAATCTTACAGAACTACTATGAAGAGGAACACTCTTTGAGCAGTGACAGTTTCAATCTTGTGTTTTCCCTAAGGTGGTCAACTTCTTGGAAGTGAGAGAAAGACCAGAGTGGAACTGAGAGAATATAGAAACACAATGGTCAGGCCACATAGAAAAATAGAACTCAGACCCACAGTCTTTGGTAACCAGCACAGGAAACCAACCCATTACCTATATAACCAGCCCAAATTTCCAGCTACTAGAAGTGAAACATGTAGGAAGTCATACCCACTGTATCTAGCAACAATCTAGGAAGCCAAAGGATGACCCCCAGTAACAATGGCACCAAAGAGCCAGGATGTGATTAAAAATGGACAGAATTCTTAATTTTTGTCCTTGCTTGCATCATAATACCAAGGCCAAATATGTAACCCTAACCAATCCTGTAGAATGCTCTTCTACTTAGGCCACCAACAGCTTCCCATTTGGGGCATACCTGAAGTCTTATCTCTTTTTTTTAAATATATTTTTTTATTTATTTCTAGGAGAGAGAGCGAGCGAGCGTGAGCAGGGGAGGGTCAGAGAGAGAGGGAGACACAGACTCTGAAACAGGCTCCAGGCTCTGAGCTGGCAGTCAGCACAGAGCCCAACGTGGGGCTCGAACCCACGAACCACAAGATCATGACCCAAGCAAAAGTCAGACGCTTAACCGACTAAGCCACCCAGGTGCCCCAAAGTCTTATCTTTTTAAACCGTGAGGCTTTACCACTCCTCTACCAGCCTTTGAGAATCTGCCAAAATGTGAGTGATGGTGTCTGGCAACTTTGTTGCAGCAAAGTCTGAATAAACGGCCTTTGAGTGTTCTCATTTGGCTGGTCTTCATCTATTTCCACAGCTCTTTGGACGTCTTCCTTAAATTACTGTGTTGTAAATTGATTTGAAATCATTTTGACTGTGTGATTTTACAAGGATTTATTAATTATAGTGTTAAGTTTACTTGTTGCATTCAATTTCCCATTGTAGGTTATTGACATTATAGCAATTGATGGTTCTGCCTAAGATACCCATATCTAAACATCTCTCAGGGAGGGAAGTTTGAGTCTAACCCACTTTGGAGCCTCTCCATATCAAGTATAGAAAGAAGGTCATTAGTTAATCAGAACTATATTTCCTTTTTTTCCTGCAGATAAACAGTACTGCAGGGTCCACTTAGGAACTCTGACATCAAGTAATTTACGATAAACTTAAAACTTCCTCACTGGTGAAACCTCCTAAACCCTGTTCCTCTTTGTTCTATTCTTAGCCCTTCTTTCCTTTCATTTCCTTTCCTCCACAGTATTCTGAGTTGGCAGAAATGCCTTCATGTGCCCTGAGTTTGTGACTTCCTTGTGGAGGAGAGACATGCCTGGAAAATAGACATTCAACCTGGTTGTGTTAAAATCTGTGGCATTGTCAAAGACTTCCCAAATCCCAGGTGGGAAAAGAAAAGTTTGCTAAATCATTTATTTTTCTCCTGTGCACACATTCTCCAGCAATCAGTCTATCTTTTGATTGAGCCAAGAGATGCAAAAAAATGGTTGGAAAGAGTCCAATAGACCTGACTTAAATATTTCAAGAGTAATGAAACTTTATTGTTTAAAAAACAAAATAACTGAAAATGTTTTGAAATTTTCACAAAGGATACTTGAAAATATAAGAGAAAATTATTGTCCAAAGGTAGCATAAAGGAAAGATAAATATTAATCTTCTAATGTTTTAACAAGGGTTGGCTCTTTATATTGCTAAACATAACCATCCTCAAAGCAGTTTTTCCAAAAAAAATTCTAAATTGTGATTTTGAATAATAACCTTGACCCTTAGGTCACCAGATAAGAAACAGGAAACTCTCTGAGCTTTTGTGTAATATCAAGTGTTTGTAACATTGTTTAATGTTTGTAGATGTTTACAAATTATGTATTTTTAAAAGTTCATTTATCCATATAAATTTGACTTTTTGAACCAATAAAACTGACTTAAAATTTTTATTCTTAGAAAAAGAACTATATGGGGTGCCTAGGTGGCCCAGTCAGTTAAACATTCACCTTTGGCATGGGTCATGATCTCATGGTTCATGAGGTTGATCCCCATATTGGGCTCTGGGCTGACGATGCGGAGCTTGCTTGGGATTCTCTCTCTGCTTCTTCCTCATTCTCTCTCTCTCTCTCTCTCTCTCTCAAAATGAACAAATACACTTAAAAAAAGGAACTAGAACTTTTCACTGATTTTTACCAGGTAGAAAAGGTCACTGCATTGCAGTCTATATAAGATAGAATTTAAGTCCTAGTGGTTTCACATGTGTAAATTACATCCACTGGGTTTATGAGTCAGTAAGTTATCATCTTCACAAAGTGCTCTGTCCTTCCAGTTCAGTGGCTGCACATGAAGTCCCCTTCATTCTGTTCAGGCATTTTTGTTTCCTGAATGTTTCGCGGCTTCCCAGGACCACTCCTGGTCAGACACTCCCGGAATACTCTTTGCAACAGTCTACACTTAGGAAATCTCTGCATAATAATCATTCTAATCATAAAAACATATTCTCAAGAAATGTTTCCTTGAAACTTCAGACTAAGTCAAGTAGTCTACACTTGATCATATTCACCTAGTTGACCATCCAGAATTTATTGTAATTTAAATTTTGTATTGATGTGTGCGTATAGACTGAGAGCTAGCTAAACTGTCTTTTCTTGTTTGTTTTATTTTTTAATTTGCATCCACGTTAGTTAGCAATACTGCTATAATGATTTCAAGAGTAGAATCCAGTGATTCAGCCCGTATGTATAACACCGAGTGCTCAGCCCCACAAGCCTCCCGAAAGCCCCTTACCATTAAGCCGATCTGCCCTCCCACAACCCCCGAGCAACCCGCAGTTTGTTCTCTGTATTTAAGAGTCCCTTATGTTTTGTTGCCCGCTCTGTTTTTATATTATTTTTGCTTCCCTTCCCCTATGTATCTGTTTTGTATCTTAACTTCCTCATGAGTGAGGTCATATGATATTCGTCTTTCTCTGACTCACTTATTTTGCTTAGCATAATACCCTCCAGTTCCATCCAGTATTTTGTGAATTTGTTTATTGATTGATGGACGGTTTTTGTTGAAGCTTGAGAGCTTGTTTGGAGGTTCTAGCAGGGGAGCACCTACTCGTATACCCTTGACCGAAGGACGGTCCTCCTCCATCGGGGAAGGTCGTCCTCTTCGACTGAGCACGCAGCTTCGGGAGGGACGCACATGGAGCGGTGAGGGAGGAAGGGGACACCCGCCTAGCCAGCCAGATCAGCCGAATCAACCCTGGCGATCAATGGGGTGACAGATGTCGCAGTCAGATCGCCCTCACATCTGGTTTTTGTTGAATCTGATGGGAGTTGTCTGTGCTTCCTGGATTTTGATGTCTTTGTCTTTCCCCAGGTTAGGAAAGTTTTCCGCTATGACTTGCTCACATAAACCTTCTCTCCCTTTTTCTCTCTCTGTCATAAATAACATAAAAAGGAAGTTATTCCTTTTTAATGAGTCACTGAGTTCTTTGATTCTTATGTCATGTTCTTTGGACTTAGTTTCCCTCTTTTTCTTCTGCTTCATTATTCTCCATAACTTTGCCCTCTTAATCACTGATTCGCTTTTCTGATTTGATCCATCTTGCTGCCATGGCATCCATTTGAGATTGCAGCTCAGTTATAGCATTTTTAATTTCATCCTCTAGATTTTACTTCTTTTTTCTCCACAGAAAGGGATTCTAGTCTATTTTCAACCCCAGCTAGTATTCTTATTATCATGATTCTAAATTCTGGTTCAGACATCTTGTTTGTATCTGTGTTGACTACATTCCTGGCTGTTATTTCTTCTCGTTCTTTATTTTGGAGTGAATTCCTTCACTTTGTCATTATGAAGGAAGAAAAAGAATTGATAAAATAAAACATTAAAAAATAAAAATTATAAAAAATAGAAATATAAAAACATAAAAACCCAAAAAAATGAAATAGAGGATGCCAGCTCCTAGGTGTGTTTTGGTATGGTTGTTGCAAGAAGCTTGATAGAATAGAGGAAAAAAGAGAAAGAAAAGAAAAAGAAAGGAAAATATTTGTAAATAAAAAAACTGCATACAATAAAATAGGGTAAAATGAAATGATGAAAGTAAAATATTTTACAGGGGCGCCTGGGTGGCTCAGTGGGTTAAGCATGCGACTTCAGCTCAGGTCATGATCTCAGCGTTCATGGGTTCGAGTCCCACATTGGGCTCTGTGCTGACAGTTCAGAGCCTGGAGTCTGCTTCAGATTCTGTATCTCCCTCTCTTTTTGACCCTCTCTGCTCACTCACGCTCTCTCTCTCTCCCAGAAATAAATAAAACATTAAAAAATTTTAGAGGGGCTCCTGGGTGGCTCAGTCGGTTAAGTGTCCGACTTTGGCTCAGGTCATGATCTCATGGTCCCTGGGTTCAAGCCCGCGTCAGGCTCTGTGCTAACAACTAGCTTCAGATTCTGTGTCTTCCTCTTTCTCTGACTCTCCCCTGCTCATGCTCTGTCTCTCTCTGTCTCTCAAGAACAAAGAAAAACGTTTAAAAAATTAAAAAATTTACAAAAAAGTAAAAATCATAGTAGAAAATTTTTAAAAACCTTTTTTATAAAAATGGAAAATAAAAATTAGAATTTTCTCTTTTTGTGTTCAAGAATAAGAAAAGAGAAAAAAAATTAATCTGTTGTGCCCGATTTGCGAGTTCCCAGAGACCTCCAAGGAGCCGACACCGATGCAAATACAAAAAGGTCTTTATGTGGCACCTGGGTGGCTCAGTCGGTTGAACGTCCGACTTCAGCTCAGGTCATGATCTCACGGTTCATGGATTCAAGCCCCGCATTGGGCTCTGTGCTGACAAATAGCTCAGAACCTGGAGCCTGTTTCAAATTCTGTGTCTCCCTCTCTCTCTGACCCTCCCCTGCTCACGCTGTCTCTATCTCAAAAATAAATAAAACATTTTTAAAAAAGGGTCTTTGGGGGCGCCTGGGTGGCTTAGTCGGTTAAGCGTCTGACTTTCGCTTAGGTCACGATCTCGCGGTTCGTGGGTTCGAGCCCCACGTCGGGCTCTGTGCTGACTGCCAGCTCGGAGCCTGAAGCCTGTTTCAGTCTGTGACTCCCTCTCTCTCTGACCCTCCCCTGCTCACGCTGTCTCTCTCTCTCTCCTAGAAATAAATAAAAAAAATATATATATTAAAAAAAGGGTCTTTATTATAGGCTGGAGCAGGGGCTCACCCGCGTACTGGTGTAGTGGCAGCAAGGTGAAGCGAAGAACAATAGCAAACAGGGTTTTTAAGGAGTAAGGGGTGGAGGTGTTACAGTACATATAGCATCATCACATAAGCACCAATTACAATTGTACAGCACCCATGGTAACAGCTTTGACCATTCAGTATCTGTGAGGTGTTTGTTACTTTTGATGGGACCCAATCATGACTTTTGAGGATCCTTTGAAAATTACCAATTATGAGGTGAGTTCAAAGGGCCAGTGGTGGGGTTCAGGCAAGCAGTGAGAAATTGGCTAGTTTGTATAAAATAACTGCAGTTCCCAGCCTTGACTCAGACCATAGGAATGTTTTTTTGATTAGCTGATCTGAGGGCGGTCCGAGGATGGCTTTAGCCTTGAACAATCTGGAACTGGGACTGGGGCTATGTGCAGCCCGAGGTTGCTCAAATGGAGGACTTAAATTTAGGCTCTTCAAATCGGACCAGCAAACAGAATGCATTATGGTTGAAATTACATCCAGTTTCCCCTAGAAGTCAAACCATGAAGCATTTAACAGTCAGTAAACTGAGCAGGTGGAAAGATTTGCGGTGTTTCCGCAGAGCCAGTTGGCTCCGTTGGGTGGGGCTTGGTGTAGTGGCTTCGTTCTCCACTAGATGGCGCTGCTTAGTTTACTGGTGCTGCTCGTTGTGGCACGTGTAGGTGCGTAGGCGCCTGCGCAGCAGCGGTGAAAATGGCGTCACCCAGGTGTCCAGTATCAGAACTCTGTGCTCTTCCCTGACCGGCAATCAAGCAGTTCTCCTTTGTCTCCGGCTTCCATCCACTCCCCGCTTCTACACTTTCTGTGACCAAGGTGTCAGCCTGCCAGGTGGCACCTCCCTCCGGAGTTTTATCTCAGATGCGACTGTGTTTCCCGAGCCATCACTTCTGAGGGACTGAGACTTTGACCCGCTCAGACACTCTGGGTCTCACTGAGCAATGGCCAGGTGCCAGCCCCGCCAGGCGCGTTCGGGAGACCGGGTTGCTGCCAGTGCCCAGAGACTACGGCGGGGTCCCAGCCCGCCCCAGATAAGGTTCAGGTGATTATGTAGCAGCAGCGTTTCAGGGATTATGGGAAATCACAACAGCCACCTGTCTCCAGGCTTCATTCACCGTTAAGGACCTTGTTCCGACACCAGCGAATGTGGCTGTTTTCTGGGGTCTGCTGGGACCTTGGCCTGTTGGGAGAGGGGGCACACGGACTCTGTCAAAAGTCCTTCCGGCAGAGGAACTGACTCTTCCCTTGTGGCCCCCCCTCCACACCCCTTGGACTTGCTCTCTGTTCCTGAGGATTCGCCCTTCCCACCAGAGCAACGCCAGGTAAGGATCTGCAGAGTTTCAGACTCTGCTCCCTTGTTTATAGCGTCTTAATGGAATTTAAACCCTCTCCTATCTCCCTTTTTTTGTTCAGTCCACTCTTTATCTTTCTGTCAAGCTGCTTATGGGGGGAGAGTGCTTTTCCTGTACTCTCCGGCCTATTTCTGTCCCCTCTGGAAAAACAGCTCCCTGGCCTCCCCAACTTCTCTCTCCCCGAGTTCACCTCTCCATGCTGCATACCTGCCGGAGTTCTGTGGTTCAGGTTGTGCAAATTGTTGGGTTAATCTTCACATCAGTTTTGTAGGTGTGAAGATGGTTTGGTGTTGATCTAGCCGCATTTCATGAATAAGAGACGCAAAAAAAGTTCTACCCTGCTCTGCCATCTTGTTCCCTCTCATGTGTTGCACTTTCATACTTGGCTAAGATCTAAACTATCTTTTTAAAAATTTATACGAGGGTGCCAGGCTAAGTCAGTGGAGCATGTGACTCTTGATTTCGGGTCTGTCACTTCGAGCCTTCACATTGGCTATAGAGATTACTGAAAATAAGTGAATAAAATGTTTAAAAATTATTTTATTTACTTTTTAATTTATTTTTTATTTTATACCCAAGTTAATTAGCATATAGTGCAACAGTGATTTCAGGAGTAGATTCCTTAATGCCCCTTACCCATTTAGCCCATCCCCCCTCCCATAATCACTCCAGTAACCCTCTGTTTGTTCTCCATATTTAAGAATCTCTTATGTTTTGTCACCCTTTCCTGTTTTTATATTATTTTTGCTTCCCTTCCCCTATATTTATGTGTTTTGTATCTTAACTTCCTCATGTGAACGAAGTCATATATTTATCTTTCTCTGACTAATTTCACTTAGCATCATACCGTCTGGTTCCATCCACATAGTTGCAAATGCCAAGACTTCATTCTTTTTGATTGCTGAGTAATACTCCATTGTGTGTTTGTGTGCATGTGTTATATATATATAATCTTATCCATTCATTTGTCAGTGGACATTTGGGCTCTTCCATACTTCTATACTTTGCCAATTGTCAATAGCGCTGCTATAAACATTGGAGTGAATGTGCCCCTTCGAAACAACACACCTGTATCTCTTGGATAAATACCTAATACTGCAGTTGCTGGGTCATAAGGTAGTTCTGTTTGTAATTTTTTGAGGAACCTCCATACTGTTTTCCATAGTGACTGCACCAGTTTGCATTCCCACCACCAGCAGTGCAAAAGAGATCATCTTTCTCCTCATCTTCGCCAATGTCTGTTGTTGCCCGAGTTGTTAATGTTAGCCATTCTGACAGGTGTGAGGTGGTATCTCATTGTGGTTTTGATTTGTATTTCCCTGGTGATGAGCTTTTTTTCTTGTGTCTTTTGGCCATCTGGATGTCATCTTTGGAAAAGTATTCGTGTCTTTTGTCCATTTCTTCACTGGATTATTTGTTTTTTGGGTGTTGAGTTTGATAAGTTCTTTATAGATTTTGGATACTAGCCCTTTATCTGATTGTCATTCGCACACATCTCCCATTCTGTCAGTTGCCTTTTCATTTTGGTGCTTGTTTCCCTCACTGTGCAGAAGCTTTTTCTTGATGAGGTCCCAATAGTTGATTTTTGCTTTCGTTTCCATTGCCTCTAGAGACATGTTGAGTAAGAAGTTGCTGTGGCCAAGGTCAAAGAGGTTATTGCTTGTTTTCTCCTCTAGGATTTTGATGGCTTCCTGTCTTATGTTTAGGTCTTTTAACCATTGTTTCTTTGTGTATGGTGTAAGAAAGTGGTCCAGGATCATTTTTCTGCAAGCCGCTGTCCAATTTTCCCAACATCCTTTGCTGAATAGACTGTCTTTATTCCATTGGATATCTTTCCTGCTTTATCAAAGACCGTCTCTGTTCTCCTTTCACCCTTTTTTTGTTCAGTCCACTCTTTGTGTCCCGATGCTTATGGGGGCGTGGAAGTGCTTTTTTTGTACTCCATCCTCTCTGGGAAAGAACAGCTCTCTGCCCTCCATGGCTTCTCTCTCCCCCAGTTCTCCTCTCCACGCTGTGTACCTGCCAAGTTCTGTGGTTCAAGTTATGCAAATTGTTGTGTTAATCTTCACATCAGTTTTGTAGGTGTGCAAGATGGTTCAGTGTTGATCTAGCTGCATTTCAGGGATGAGAGGTGAGAAAAAAGTTCCATGCTGCTCTGCCATCTTGGCCTCTCTCACCTGTTGCACTTTCATACTTGGCTAAGATCTAAACTATCTTTTTAAAAATTAATACAGGGGTGCCAGGCTGGCTCAGTCAGTGGAGCATATGACACTTGATATTGAGACTGTGAGTTCGAGCCCACACATTGGGTATAGAGATTACTGAAAATAAGTGAATAAAATGTTCGAAAAATATTTTATTTTATTTAGTTTATTTTTAAATTGATTTATTTTTAAATTTACATCTAAGTTAGTTAGCATATAGTGCAACAGTGATTTCAGGAGTAGATTCCTTAATGCCCTTACCCATTTAGCCCATCTCCCCTCCCACAACCCCTCAATCAGTCCTCTGTTCTCCATATTTAAGAGTCTCTTATGTTTCATTGCTCTCCCTGTTTATATATTATTTTTGCTCTCCTTCTGTTATGTTCATCGGTTTTGTGTCTTAAACTCCTCATATGAGTGAGGTCATATGATATTTGTGTTTCTCTGATTGGCTACTTTCACTTATCATAATACCCTCTAGTTCCATCCACATAGTTGCAAATGGCAAGATTTCATTCTTTTTGATTGCTGAGTAATACTCCATTGTATGTATACACAACATCTTCCGTGTCCATTCATCTGTCGATGAACATTTGGGCTCTTTCCATACTTAGCCTACTGTCGATAGCACTGCTATAAACATTGGGGTGCATGTACCCCTTCGAAACAGCATACCTGTATCTCTTGGATAAATACCTAGTACTGCAATTGCTGGGTCATAAGGTAGTTCTGTTGTTAATTTTTTGAGGAACCTCCAAACTGTTTCCCAGAGTGGCTGCACCAGTTTGCATTCCCACCACGCAGTGCAAAAGAGATGGTCTTTCTCCACATCCTCGCCAACATCTGTTGTTATCTGAGTTTGTTAATGTTAGCTATTCTGACGGGTGTGAGGTGGTATCTCATTGTGGTTTTGATTTGTATTTCCCTGATGATGAGTGATGTTGAGCATTTTTTCATGTGTCTGTTGGCCGTCTGGATGTCTTCTTCGGAGAAGTGAGTTTGATAAGTCCCTTACAGATTTTTATCTGATATGTCGTTTGCAAATATCTTCTCCCATTCCGTCAGTTGCCTTTTAGTTTTGTTGGTTGTTTCACTGTGCAGAAGGTTTTTATTTTGATGAGGTCCCAATAGTGATTTTTGCTTTTATTTCCATCGCCTCCAGAGATGTGTTGAGTAAGGAGTTGCTGTGGGTGAGGTCAGAGGTTTTTGCCTACTTTCTCCTCTAGGATAGAGGAGAAATTCTCTAGGACTTTGATGGCTTCTTATGTTTAGGTCTTTCATCCATTTTGAGTTTATTTTTGTGTATGATGTAAAAAAGTGGTCCAGGTTCATTTTTCTGTATGTTGCTGTCTAGTTTTCCCAGCACCATGTGATGAAGAGACAGTCTTAATTCCATTGGATATTCTTTCCTGTTTTGTCAAAGATTAATCGGCCATAAGTTTGTGGGTCCATTTCTGGGTTCTCTATTCTGTTCCATTGATCTGAATATCTGTTCTTATGCCGGTACCATACTGTCTTGATGAGTACAGCTTTGTAATAGAGCTTCAAGTCCTTAGAATTGTGATGCCTCCAGGCTTGGTTTTCTTTTTCAGGGTTGCATTAGCTATTCAGGGTCTTTTCTGATTCCATACAAATTTTAGGATTGTTTGTTCTAGCTCTGTGAAGAATGCTGGTGTTATTTTCATAAGTATTACTAAAAAAATTATTTTAATCAACCCAAGGCTAAGATGCCATCAATTATAAAAGAGCCCAGTATTTTAGAGAGAACTCAAGAAAGAAAAATGCTGTGATGAGGTGTCTTCATGATAGTTATACATGATGCAGGAATTGGTCACAGTCTAATGTTAATCTCAGACAGCTTACAGTTTTAAGGATTTGACAGCTTCTCCCTCTGTTATGTGTCTCACATGGAGCAAAGGACTGGGTCAAAGCTCAGCCACAAGTACAAGATGGTATTTGGTATATGGTGCAGCCCAACTTCAGAGTCATTAGACTAAAGAGAAGTGTGTGTCCTAAGATGATTGCAGTGTATGTCAACTCCTGGAAAGACCGAGGCCCCTGGTCAGTCAAATGCATTGCACCATTGAATTTCCTAGAAGTCCCTGCTTCATAGTGAGGCTTAGTTTTACATAACGGATGAGTGGACATATGAATGTGTTGCAGAGAATACAAACCACCAGACCTCATGAGAAATTGAAATTACCTTTTCCTCCAGCAGGGAACAGCTTGGAGACAGAGTTGTCGTTCATGATGAGCTCAAAGGGGCTAACCCTGTGGAGAAAGGCTTTTGCATAATTGCAATGGTGTTTATCACCCAAACTTTGGATCACCAAATAGCCCTATATAAAGTACCAAGACGGACGAAAGGGAGAAGGTGACAAAGGTGCACGCCAGGATCAGGATGCTTTGGTTGGCTCTGGTGTCACCAGAGTGTCTGGTGGCATGAATGCATTGTCTTTGCCTCTTACGCCCATGGAGGAGGCTCGCCGTGGAGCCACTGGCCCAGGCCATGAGACTCAAACACACGACGTTGATGACGCAGAGCATGAACACACACTGTATTTTCCTATAATAAGGAAAGAATGGTTTTCCTTGTCGAAGGAGGGAACCAGAGTATTTCATCCTAAAACAAGCCACTTAGGCATATTGATTTTTTAAAATTTTTAATGTTTTATTTATTTTTGAGAGAGACAAAGTATGAGTAGGGGAGGGGCAGAGAGAGAGGGAGACACGGAATCCAAAGCAGGCTGTCAGCACAGAGCTCCAAGGGGGGCTCAGACCCACAAACCATGAGGTTAAGTCGGACGCTTAACCGACCGAGCCACCCAGGCGCCCAGGCATCTTGATTACTTTTAATTCAAGGCACTTAAGAAACAGACACAAGGACACTGGGACTCCCTGCTTAATTCCCTGAGAGAAGGTAAAACTCCCGCTTAGAAGGTGCCCTCTCTGGACCAGGAAGAAAGAAGACACTCTCGTTGGTCCAGGGAGGGCACCGGGCCACCCACACACAGAACCTCACTATATCAGTCTTGTCCCGTGTTTCCCTTCTCACAGACGCCAGCCCAGGGCCCTAAGACTGCGTCTTTTCCTACAGTATTTTCATCCTTTGTTGATGCTATAGTAGCTGGAATTTTTTTTTTCCTCTTTTTTTTTTACAAATAGTTTATTGTCAAATTAGTTTCCACACAACATCCAGTGCTCATCCCAAGTGCCCTCCTCCATGCGCACCCCTCCTCCCCCCCACATCCATCAGTCCTCAGTTTTTGTCAGCATTCAAGAGTCTCTCCTGGTTTGCCTCTCCCCCTTTCCCCCACCATATCCGCCCTTCTTCTCCCCCTTGGTCCTCTGTTAAGTTGCTCCTAATCCTCCTATATGTGCAAACATATGATATTTGTCCTTCTCTGCCTGACTTATTTCACTCAGCATAACACCCTCAAGGTCCATCCATGTTGCTACACAGGCCAGATTTCATTCTTTCTCATTGCCATGGAGTATTCCATGGTATAGATAAACCACATCTTCTTGATCCATTCACCTGTTGATGGACACTTAGGCTCTTTCCAGGTTTTAGCTATTGTGGAGAGTGCTGCTATGAACATTGGGGTACATGTGCTCCTATGCCTCAGCATTTCTGTATCCCTTGGGTAAATTCCTAGCAGTGCTATTGCTGGGTCATAGGGGAGTTCTATTATTAGTTTCCTGAGGAACCTCCACACTGTTTTCCAGAGGGGCTGTACCAGTTTACATTCCCACCAACAGTGTAGGAGGGTGCCCGTTTCTCCACATCCTCGCCAGCATCTAGAGTTCTCTGATTGGCTCATTTTAGCCACTCTGACTGCCGTGAGGTGGTATGTCAGTGTGGTTTTGATTTGTATTTCCCTGATGAGGAGCGATGCTGAGCATCGTTTCATGTGTCTGTTGGCCATCTGGATGTCCTCTTTGGAGAAGTGTCTGTTCATATCTTCTGCCCATTTCTTCACTGGGTTGTTTGTTTTTCGGGCGTGTAGTTTGGTGAGTTCCTTGTAGATTCTGGATATCAACCCTTTATCTGATATGTCATTTGCGACTATCTTTTCCCATTCCGTTGGTTGCCTATTAATTTTCTGGGTTGTTTCCTTGGCTGTGCAGAAGCTATAAGAGCTGGAATTTTGAGCTGCTATTTTGAATTACTCCCGGTTTAGATTTCCTCTGGAGATGTGCTTCGAATGCCGTAATAAACTTCTCTCTGTCTCATCCTCTCCCCCCCTCCCCCCTTCCATCTGTTTCCCTTTCCCTCCCTTTCTCCCTTCTTCCCTCTTATTTGTTACATGGATCTCAAGCAAGAACATAGAAGGGCAATAGAAGGAGCATCATTTTTCTTTCCCTACACCTGCTGAGTGCAGACATACATGCCGGAAGTCTTCCCCACCCCCACCCCCCTTTCTGTGCATCCATGGGGCGCACACAGCCCACCTCCATGGGCCCTGACCAAAAATTGGATGACAGCTTTGGTTGCTCTTCAGGGTTTTGATGCGCTGTGTCATCCCACGAGGAGGTTACACACAACTTAGAATGTTAATGCAGTGCGGGGCGCCCGGGTGGCTTAGTCTGTTGAGCGTCCGACTTCCGCTTAGGTCATGATCTCGCGGTTGCTGGGTTCGAGCCCCGCGTCGGGCTCTGTGCTGACTGCCAGCTCAGAGCCTGGAGCCTGTTTCAGTCTGTGACTCCCTCTCTCTCTGACCCTCCCCTGCTCACGCTGTCTTTCTCTCTCTCTCTCTCCTAGAAATAAATAAAAATCTTTAAAAAAAGAATGTTAATGCAGTGAAAAGTGGAGGGAGTGTGCGTTAGGCATCAGGGTTCTCCCTGCCTTTCCTTTTCCACTACAGAAACGACACCCACTGTCATTTACAGTTTTCATTCACCTCGAGAGGAAGAACATTTTCCACATTGCTGAACTCTGGTTTTTCACACTGGCAATGACCCTCTCTGAGAGGACCCCAGAACCCCCTTACTCCAAGTAAAGCAGAGGGTGTTCTTTTGGCTTTTACAATTATGCTAAGAATAGACATCACATAACAACTTGTCATTTTAGCCATTTGTAAGCATTCAGTTCAGCATCGTTAACTACATTCACATCCTTCTTGTGTTAACGCTTTCAAACAACCTTTAGGGTTAAAACAACCCTTAGAGTCACAGTTTGCCCAGTGAGTGTCCTCCCTTCATTTGGAAGTTCCACCTGTGGGAATTCAGTTAGGAAGCCAAAATATCCATTGAGCTATAAGCACTTTTCAAAAGCCCCCCAAAACATCAGGTGCCTGAATGGGGCACGCACCTCCCCCTTTTCCATCCCGAAAACAAGAGATACCACCCTTTTCGTGGAAAATGTCCTCCTGATGCCAGAAGGAGAGTGACATTCTTGTCAAGGACAGGAAGCTGAGGATAAAAAAATTCTGTACAGAGTTTGTTACAAGTAATTCTTATTTCCCTAAAGTCTCTGCAGAGCGTTCAGTTACGTTCCCCCAGCCTCCCCCGCTTCCACCCGGTAGAGACACATTTAGGCTTTGCCACTTCTTGGGCTCCCATGTCATGTAAAAGTTTTAGGAAACACATGTGTGGGCTTTGCTCTTGTTAACCTGTGTTGTATCCGTATAGTTCTCAGACCCAGCTGCAGCCTTAATAGGATTGATGTTATTGTTTTTCTGCAATGACGTCTTCTTTTCTGGCATCTTGGAATTCTGCCTCCTTCATTGGCTTCATTCCTCCATCTGCTGACATGGTCTCAGTGACCATTTTAAGAAAGTCTATGAATATCTGCAGTGTCTTTCAAAATACAACATACTCTTACAACAATAAATTAGTATATATTGACCCAATGAGTCAAAAACATGTTTGCACAGAGAGCCCCATGCTAGTGCTTACCACAGCTTGACTCATAACTGCCAGACCTTGGTTGGAGGCAACCAAGATGTCCTTCGGGAGGAACCAACACATGCTCTGGTGCAGGATGTTGATAGGATGGGGGACGGGGCTCTGAGTGCCTGTTTGTGTGTGCATGTGCGTGTGTGTATGTGTGCTTGTGGTGGGCAGGGAACAGTGAAGGCAGAGCAGAGGGCATATGTGAAACCCTTGTATTCTCCACTCAGTTTTGCTGTAAACCCAAACTTGCTTTTAAACACACACACACACACACACACACACACACACACACACACACACTCCTATTTTTTAAAATAACATATTCCAGAATTACCACGTAGTTGGTCTTCTTTGAGATCCCAATTTATCTGGGCCACTTCGGAGTCAAACTTCTGTGACCAACTTTCCAACACACATCCTTCCGACCTCTTCACCTGACATCTGCTCTTTCCTTCACCACAGTCGTAAGTCATCCCCCAGATCACTCCAAAAACTGCTCCCTCTTGCCGTGGACACAGATGAGTTCTGTGGTGAACATCTACTGCCCACTTTCTGTCTCCCATCTTCCTGCCCATTCTAGCACCCCTGGGAGAGGAAAACTTCTCTGCCCTCATGGAGCTTGGCTGGGCCTGACTTAAGACAGATTAACAGAAGAACACATTTTGCTGAGTGTTTACAGTACACAGGAGCCTTCACAAAAGAATGAAGGTCTGAAGAAGTGATTGGAGCAGTAAATAATCAATACATTTGTGAGGAGATGACAAGACAAGGGGTTTGGGTTGGAGTAGTTCATGGTGAAGAAGTAACTAGGGAGATGGAAGCCAGTTTAGTAACGTTTGTTGGTGTGGCTTCCTCGGCCCCCGTTCCCGCGCCCATCTCCCATCTCTGGTGACTAATGATGTCTTCATTTCTTGTGGTATATGGAGGGTCCCTGATCAGAGCATTCTTCTTGCATCTGCTGTGTCTTAAGGGTCATGAATGTGAAAGAATCAATGTGCCAGGGGTGCCTGGGTGGCTTAGTTGGTTGAGCATCTGACTCTTGATCTCAGCCTAGGTCTTCATCTCAGGGTCGTGGCTTCAGGCCCTGCACTGGGCTCTGTGCTGGGCATGAAGCCTACTTAAAAAAAAAACAACAAAAAAACCCCCAAAGTTATGTGCCAAAGAGGCACCTTTTTGGGGTGTCATGTTCCGGTTTCCTTCAGAGGAGTCCAGCAAAGTGGCCTCTCATCTTTGTTCCACAAGACACTCTCACCTCTGACTCCTGACAAATGGAAGCTTCTTTCTTTCTTTCTTTCTTTTTTTTTTTTTTTTTATTTCTAGGAGAGAGAGAGAGAGAGTGAGCAGGGAGGGTCAGAGAGAGAGGGAGTCACAGACTGAAACAGGCTCCAGACTCCGAGCTGGCAGTCAGCACAGAGCCCGACGTGGGGCTCGAACCCACAAGCCGTGAGATCATGACCTAAGCGAAAGTTGGACGCTTAACCGACTAAGCCACCGAGGCGCCCCGGGAAGCTTCTTTCTTGATGCCCTCCACAGCACTGTTTGCTGGCATAGGCTCCTCTGCCTGGGTGTTCTACTGTGAAGTGCATCCATTGCTCAACCCAGAACCCCATAGAGCCTGCCATTGTTAGGATTTTTAAAAATAACCTAGTCCACTTGTTAGACGTTAGTTATGAACTCTATAAACACCAGATTTCATCTCCATCCAGATTTGGATATACAACCACCTAGTTGTTCATATTAAAAATGGTTCGGTTATAAAATCTTGGTCTTCTTCCCTTCCTCGCGTTCACTGTGCCCACAGACTTCCCATGTGAATGGATTTTATCATAATTTACCTAGTGACCCTGTTCCAAATTCTGGAAGTGTTTCCGTATCCTGTATGTCCCCACACAGTAGACGGCCCATCGCCCAGTCATGGCCATTTCTTCCCTTGGTACGTATACCCACACGCTTATTTCCATTTCCATGACTACTCTCCACAGCTGTTCGTTGAACCATGTGTTCCCTGAAGGACACCATGTTGATTCCAGTTCAGGGTTATGATGACCAGGGCTGCTAACAATATTCATGTCCAGAATTTTCTGTGAACATGCGTGGTCAGGCCAGGGAGGGGTCCTCCAGTCCACCCTTGGGTTTGATCCCTCACTTCTTAGGACTTACAGGACTCCACAGAAGCTTACCTCCTGGAGGGCAAACAGATACATGGCCCAGGGCCCCCACATAAAATCACACTGTAGCCTTAACTACCCAAGGTTCCAGCTAAACAAGGACAGTCATCAGGCAGGATGTTCCAAGGGCTTAGAGGTTTCCTCTCTAAGAGGAGTGAGGTCAGACCTTTCTTTGGAATATGTAGGTTCTGAGTATCCCAGACCCGCTTGGTTCGCTCTTTCCTGCACAATGTGTTTTCATTTGTCTGGGATAGAAGCCCAGGGGTTGAGATTCCAGGCTGTAAGTTATTTACAGGTGTGTTGTTGTTGTTGTTGTTGTTGTGTGTTCAAAGCTGCCACACTTCTCTGGAGCAGGTGTGCCGTTTTACACCACCAGCAGCGGTGCACGAGTGGCCCGGTTTCTCTAGGTGCCCACCCGTATTTGCAGGCTGTTCCCCACCGTGTCTCCCCATACCTGCTAGGATTTATTTGCATCCCCAGGAAACAGCTCACATCTTTTCATGTGCTCACTTGCCAACCAGGGGCATCTCTCCCTCTCCGGTGAGATGCCCAGTCTGCGTATTTTGTATATTTTGCATTTGGGTGTTTTTGTGTGTCTGAGATAATATTGTTAGTTTTGAGAGTTCTTTACACATTCCTCTTGGATCTTTGTCCTTTGTTGTTTTGTCTCCTTGGTAGTGTTTTATGGGGGGGGGAGGCAAGTGGGGAGGAGCGGGAGCACCTTCTCCGACCCCGCGCCCCACCCCCAGCAGCACAGCTGCATTCGAATTGTTTCCTTCCCTGTTTCCGTGAGGCATCTTGCTCTCTGAGCCGTGTTGCTGTTCCCTGAGCCGTGTTGCTGTTCCCTGCGTGCACTTTCCGTCGACGAAGATCTCCAGCTGCGCAGACTGTGGGCCGCGCAGCCCCGCGGGCAGCTGGAGCCGGTTTTGCCGTGGGTGTCGGCCCGCGCGGCCCATGTCCTACCGCCTTGCTTGCAGCATCGGCGTGGCAGATGGTCTGACTGTTCGCCGCTGCGTGTGGGGGGTGCGCCTGGGTAGCAGCGGCTGTGGGGGCAGACCCTCACCAGGGGCAAGAGTCATCAAAGGCTGGTGGGCTTTCTGGGTGCCCGGGGTGTCCTCTCCTGGCAGCCAACGCGCAGCCGAGGTGTCCCTGAACCCTCGCTGCGGCCCGAGGTCCCTCAGTGCCGCTGCCGTCTCCTGCCTGCTCTGTAGTGCTGCGCACCAGGCCGCAGGCCACCGTGGGAATACGGGAAACTCCGAGTGTCCTGGCCTCGGAACGAGCAAACTCTACGTGGTGGGAAGTAATACCGGATGCTCCCTGGTGCGCTGGGCTCCAAACGAGCGCCCTCGACGTAGTGGGAGGTGATATGGGGTGCTCCCGGGGCCCTGGGCTCCGAATGAGCCCATTCTACATGGAGGGAAGTAATACGGGAGGCTCCCGGGGCCCTGTGCTCACAAGGAGCCCACTCTACCGTGTGGGAAGCATTACAGGATCCTCCCTGGGCCCCGGGCTTGAAACAAGCCCCTCTACATGATGGGAAGTAATACGGGAGGCTCCTCGGGGCCCTGGGCTCAGAACAAGCCCACTATTACTTGGTGACAAGTAAATTGGGATGCTCCCATGGTCCCTGGGCTTGGAATGAGCCCACTCCATGTGGTGGGAAGTAACACGGGATGCTCCCGGTGCCTTGTGTTCGGATCGAGCTCACTCTATGTTGTGGGAAGTAATAAGGGAGGCTCCTGGGGGTCCTGTGCTCAAAACAAGCCGACTTTTACATGGTGGGAAGTAAATTGGGATGCTCCCGTGGTCCCTGGCCTCGGAACGAGCCCGTTCTACGTGGTGGGAATATGCGATGCTCCCAGTGCTCATTGCTTAGAACGAGCCCACTCTACGTGGTGGAAAGTAATACGCGATGCTCTCCAGGGCCCTGGGCTCGGACTGAACCCCCTCTACGTGGTGGGAAGTAATAAGGGATGTTCACCGTGCCCTGGGCTCAGAACAAGGCCACTGTACGTCATGGGAAGTGATACAGATGCTCCTGGGGCTCGGGCCTCGGAACAAGCCCACTCTACGTGGTAGCAAGTAATATGGGATGCTCTCGGTGCCCTGGGCTCGGAATGAGCCCACTCTATTTGGTGGAAAGTAATACAGGATGCTCCCCGCGCCCTGGGCTTAGAACAAGCCCACCCTACATGTCGGGAAGTAATACGGGATGCTCTCCAGGGTCCTGGGCTCGGACCAAACCCACTCTATATGGTAGGAAGTAATACAGGATGCTCCCTGGGGCCCTCACCTTGGGAGGAGCCCAGTCGAGGTCTTTAGTGGGTCCCACTGGTGGGCAACTCCGCTGCCAGCAGCGGCAGTGACCCCTGCTCCAGGAGCGGGTACTGTGGATGAGCTGGCTCTCAGAGCCAGCGGTCAGTTGTCCCGGTGGCCACTGCTGTCCCCAGCACTTGAGCGTCCTTGCTGGCCCTGAACTTTGAAATTGGATACCGCAGCTGGGTATTTATGTGCTGTGGATCATGGCTCTATTTGGGTCATTTTCGGTACTTGATTTAAGTAGGTTCATACCCAACATGGACTTGAACTCCCAACCCTAAGATCATGACCTGAGTGTGATGATCCCGTCGTTGCTTAACTGACTGACCCCCAGGCATCCCCATGTGGTTCATTTTCTCACCTTGAGGCCATGACTAAGGAGAGGTTGATGGGGGGCTCATCCTCTGCCGGTGGAGGTGGGCTTCTTGGGCGTGTGTGCAAGGACGTTTTCTGAGGTCAGCAGTTTGAGATGCTGATGCACTTCTGCTAGGTCTACCGCATTATACCCCCTGACGACACAGTGGCAGGGGCAGCCCGGGGGCAGCTTCTGGGTAAACCGACTCTGTGTGTCTTGGGGGTGCGCGGCCGTGCAGCTGGAATTGAGGCGAGAGCCGCGCTGGGAGCGGAACCTGCAGGTTTGCCAGGTGAACCTGCAGGGCCACCGGTGAAGGTGGCGGTGGCAGCTCCGAGCGAGTGCTGGGTCAACCCCGAGGTGACCGTGTGGTGCCCACCCTCAGCCGCCGCGTCCCTGCTGCCTGTGGCGTCCCCCTCCTATGACGCGTGTCGCGGGTCCCACCTTGGCTTCCACAGGGGCTCCCTTCGCCCCGTGGGGCCGCGTCTTCGGCCCTGTGCCCAGATCCCACCCCGGAGGCCCTCCCTGCCTTCCTCGCCTGGCTCTTGCCCCCACCCGTTGCCCTGAGCTTGTGTCTAGTTTCCCACTCAGGCCCTTTCCCTCGGTGGGAGAGGCACAGGTCGGGCCCCAGAAGCTCGCCTGGCAGGGTTGCGAGCTGGGCGCAGTCAGCTCGTCCTGGCACAGAGACTTAGAGGCCCTTTTAAGGGTCTCCTTCCACCTTGGGCTGCAGTGCCCGCGGGCAGCCAGGAGGCCCTGTCCTCTGTCGGGCCGTCACCCAGGTTGGCGGTGTTGCCACTGAGCACGCGGACACTACACTGTGCGGGAGGGCGGGGGCACCTGAGCTCAGGCTCCCTGTCAAGCCCTCTGGTCTCTAGGGTCTGATCTTGGCAGGACCCTCTCTGGGGATGGGCTGGAGACCTTTCCGCCTGGCGGGGGGGGATGGGGGCTGCCAATGAAAACTCCTGTGGCTGAGGGGTGGTCACCCGGCTCGAGTGTAGGTGGAGCTGGTTGCAGGACACGTTGACCGTCGCCCCTTAGAAGTACTCCTGCCCAGCGCCGCGCCCCTCTGCACCCCTGGTGATCAGTCGCCTTAGGGTGTGCCCCTCTGTGCCCTAGGAGAGGGGATCGTGCTGCCCCTGACCTCTGCTGGAGAGCTGTGTCAGTGGCCCAGTTGTGCGTGGGCCTGTGCCTGGGTATGTGCGTCCTGAGCCCGCGGTGGTGGTGTGGCCAGGTCCTCAGGCTGTGGGGATACCTGGCGAACGTGCTGGGGTGGATGGGCGGGAGGCCACAGTCCTGCTCCATGCCGTGTATGGTGGCGTTCTCTTTCCCCAGCAGGGACCCCTTGTCTGGCCGGCTCGTGACCGCCTGTGTGTCCCTTTCTCCCGCTCTGAGGGTGTGGGGGGTGAAGATGGACGTTGACGGTGGTCTGGTGCCTGAGTGTCCTCTGGCTCCTTGCGGTGTCTCTCCTTGCACTGCCAGCAAGTGATCACGGTGGCCCGGCCTCTCAAGGGACGTGGTAACTTGTGGAATTTGAAGCAGTAAGTTCGGTGTCTCCCTTTAACGATGAGCGACCAGGTCGGAACCTGCCCCTGGGTGGGGCGCGGTGAGTTTGGCATCGGGAGGCCCGGTTCCTAGGCCGCCGGAACCGGGATGGCCAGTGGGGCTTTACCGGCGTTGGGTAGCTTGGGGTGCAGAGCACCTGGTAGGGTCCCTCTGAGGCTCAATGAGAGGCTGATCGTGAAAACCAAGAGGTGGAGAAGTTAAAGCCCTCGGGAAGAGTCTGGAGAGGACGTGACGCGCTTCATAGTGAAGCGGGAGATCGCATAGCCTGCCTGCCGCATCCTTCCTTCCCAGGCTCTGGTGTGGCCATGAATGCCAGCAGGTGGGTGGCCCGGGCGCACCCTGCCTGGTAGTGGCTGAACCAGGGGCTGTCTTGCTGTTCCCTGAGGGGCGCAGAAGGCGATCGGTGCGGGGTGGACGGTCCCCCGTGCGATCTGGGCTTTTGGGTCCAGGAGATCTCCAGGCAGAGTTTGTGCAGGTCAGGGGCCCTGGGTGACCTCTCGCCGGGTGCATCTTGGAATCTGGGGCAAGCCGTGTTAATGTGAGCGAGTCACGGGCTCACTTGGAAGGCAAGGCTGGCACTGACTGCTGGCTGAGGTGGGTCCTCACCCCCTACCCCCCAAGCCTGCCCAGTGCGCGCCATGCCGGGCCCCCACCGAGCTGCGAGATGAACAGGTGAGCGACCCTGTTAGAACGCAAGAGAGGAGGAGTGGGGGGGAGGGGACAGGAAGAAGGGGAGGAAACAGGGTTTCATTTACCTGTGCCTCTAGGGTTTCTTACGGTAAATCTGACCTAATCTGGATGGGATGGTGGTGTTGACAAACTAAGTTTAGAACAGGTTAACTCTAGAGCCGAGCCCACTCTGGTTCCTGCATTTTTATCTGTGTCTGTGTGGCTGCCTGGCATAAAGACCTTCCCATGTGTAATGAATAAAGTCGGATGGGAGCCACAAAGGTTGAGCAGTAAAGGTCATTCTAGATTGGTTAGGGTTAGGTAGGCAATCTCTGTATGAATACACGTGGCAATCCCTACTTAATCCAGGTGTCCCCTTGGGGACAGGTTTAAGAAAGCTGTTGAAGGGGCCTGGGTGGCTCAGTTGGTTGGGTGTCCATCTCCTGATTTTGGCTCAGGAGCCTGCTTGGGATTCATTCTCTCTCCCTCTCTTTGCCCCTCCCCTGCTCTCGTGTCTTAAAACAAATTTTTAAAAGAATAAAAATGACCTGTTCAAAAGCATACAGGGAAAGGGTAACATACTTGGGTGTGAACGTGAGTGAACATGTTAACTCGGCGTTCAGGACCAAGACCAACTCCTTTTTCTCCAAAAAGACATGTATGCATACTTTTGTGGATGTCATCTTGTGGAGGGGCATTTAAGTTCCAAGTTATGCTTGGAACTTGCATATTCAGTTATGCTCAGAATTTGTTAAAGGTGGTGGCTGTGAGTCCATTCTTAACACACTAATTAGTAGTTATGATACACCTGGCCTGTTGGTTCTTAATGATTTTGTGATGCAGTCACCCAAAAGCCATTCGGGGGGCGGAGGGGGGGTAGAACTGGATTTTTACGACTTCAGTATGACTCACAACATACCTGCAGGGCTCTGAGGACCGTCTTGGGTTTGGTGGGATTCACCGGTCACTGGTAATTTCAGGGAGAGGAGGGAGGTGTCTGCCTACCAGAAGTGGGGTTGTGGGTCTGTGGGTTGTCAGTGTTTGCTGGCAGAAAGGCTGCTATCAAGAGCTTTTATACAAGGGTAGTAACTTAAAAAGTAAGCATTAAATATTTTGTACCTAAGTCTTAGGATTGTAAGAAAGTAAGTAAGCCTTGTTGGTTGTTCTTGCCACTATTGGAAACTTAAGCAAAACCAGCCTCAGAATTCGAATTGAAGGTAATAATCATGCTGTGTGAACAAACCAGGCAAGACAAATGGAAAGAACTTGCTGCTCTGAAGGGGCTGAATTTAGGAACAAGTAGCGGATTAGAAGGTTCTAATTGTGGGATCGTCTCCACACTGTTGCTGTGAGTTGGTGAATCACATTTTGAAGACTGTGATTTTCCTGGTTTGAGTCCAGGGAGTAAGGAGAGTGAGGCAGGCAGTCTGCTGCAACGTTATTTTTCTTACAATTTTATTTTTTATTTATTTTTTAGTTTTTTTAAATGTTTTTATTTATTTCTAGGAGAGAGAGACAGCGTGAGCAGGGGAGGGTCAGAGAGAGAGGAAGTCACAGACTGAAACAGGCTCCAGCCTCTGAGCTGGCAGTCAGCACAGAGCCCGACGCGGGGCTCGAACCCACGAACCGCGAGATCATGACCTCAGCGAAAGTCGGACGCTCAACCGACTAAGCCACCCAGGCGCCCCATATTTTTCTTACAATTTTAGAAAGGCCATCATATATACAAATCCAGTGGGAAATGAAATGCTATGTGTTTCTTGCAAGAATTCCCCAGTGTGTGTTAAACATTTTTCTTTAATATGCTTGCCAGTCTTCTATTTCATGGTTTGGAGACAAGAAAGACAATTTTTTGGGGTCACTTCGGTGGCTCAATTGGTAAAGTGTCAGACTGGCTCAGGTCAGGATCTCACTGCTCGTGGGTTTGAGCCCTGTTTCGGGCTCTGTGCTGTCAGCTCGAAGCCTGGAGCCCACTTTGGACTCTGTCTCCATCTCTCTGTCCCTCTCCTGCTCAAGCTCTCTCTCAAATATATATAAACATTAAAAACATTTTTTTAAGACAGATTTTCAAGTTTTTACCTAAGACAGTAGTAGCTTTGCGGGTAATTTGTTAAGTCTACGGTATTTTTAGTGGCAACATTTGCTATATAAAGTCTCCACTGACTTTGAAATGATTTTTCTGTGGTGGTAATGGGCTGGAGGGTGGGTAATGCAGTAGGAGCCGCGGCGATAAACAATGAATGGGGGAGGTTCGTAGAGGTTCAGCAGTCGTACGTTTGAAGTTTTATTTGTGGTGATCAGCGAGCGGATAGCTAAGCGGGGTAAGCAAAATCATGGCACATCCATACAGAATAGCGTTCAGCAATAAAAAAATGCGCCCTCTCTAAATTATTCAGCATAAAGGAAAGCAAAATTTTAAAAAGTAAAATATCTGAGTCTAATCATGTAAAAAACACAAAATAATTTACTGTGCAGGGTAGAAGTTTAAAAAGGACACAAAATTAAAGGAGTTATATAGATTTATTACCACCCATGGTTTTGTATACAATTTAAATATGTGCAGTTTTACAGCATGTTAATTATACCTCAATAAAGCTTTCCTTAAAAATCAAATAGAGGTCTGGGTCCCCTACTTTTTTGCACAAGAGTCTGCCATCCTTCCTCATGCCTGGGGAAGGGATGCCCTGCATCAAAGAGTTTCAAGGTCATTTCTATCTGGGTCAGCAACTGGTCAGAAAAGCTACAGGTCTCAACCACAGTGGGATTTTCTATCCTATTGCCATTTTCTTGCCTATGCAGCAAATAACTGTGAGATGGACTAGAAATTAAGACTGACACAACGGCCTCAACTTCCAAAACTATAGGAGGAACACTGGGGTGGAGTGTATAAACTGGAACATCAGTGGATGCAAGTTTTGTCAGAGGTTTATATATCCTAAAAGTCCTGCCGTCGTCTTTGTTTCCGTACAATCACGGGTTTTCGACCTGGTCCCTATAGTAGTCTTAAAATCAGCCAATGACACCAGAAAGTGAACTTTACACATGAAGGCACATGATTCCTTTGCAGCGCTCGGGAACAGCTTCCCCATGACAGTGCTTGACATCGTGTGACACCCTGGGAAAAAGGAACCATTCTCACCGGAGCCCTACAGTGGTCAGAAGAGAAATACCGTGTCCTCGTGGTACACTGCAAGGAGATCTAGAAGGTAAACAGTATTTTCATTTCAACCCCTTGGCACTGTCAAAACTGGGTCAGAACCCTAATGAGGAAGAAGGGACTTGCTGTGCTACCCTCCCCCGTCACTCTCAATGGTCGAGAGACGATCTGCCCTGAATGAGGAACCTGGCAGAACAGAGTAAGAACACGCTGGGCTCCTGGAAGCTTCCCCACAAACCTAGGGGTTTTGGGAGATCTCCCCGGTGTGGACGTTCAATTTCCAAGAGCTGGCTCCCTCACAAAGTCTCTAGTTCTAGGAAATACCACATTCCGGACAGGACCTTCTGGGGCCCAACAAGGCCGGACCTTTAGGCGAAGGCTTACACCAACATCTGTTGCACATATGTAACACATATGTAGCTTATGAACCATTTCCCCACAGTCGCTGCACTCCTGAGGTTATCTGGTGTGAAGTTTTCGGTGTTGAATGATGTGGGAGCTTTGGCTGAAGGATTTCCCACATTCCCCACACTCGTAAGGCTTTTCTCCTGTGTGGACTCTCCGGTGCTGAATGAGGTTGGACTTTTGGCTAAAGGATTTCTCACACTCATTGCACTTATAAGGTCTGGCTCCAGTGTGAATTCTCTGGTGTTGATTGAGAGTGGACCTGTGGCTGAAGGATTTCCCACACTCGCCACACTCGTAAGGCCTTTCTCCGGTGTGAATGCGCAGGTGCTGAACGAGTTTGCATTTGTAGCTGAAGGATTTTGCACATTCATTGCATTTATAAGGTCTTGCTCCACTGTGAATTTTCTGGTGTTGAATGAGGTTGGAGCTTTGGCTGAAGGAATTCCCACACTCACCACACTTGTAAGGCTTTTCTCTCGTGTGAACTCTCTGGTGTTTAATGAGGGTAGAGCTGTAGCTGAAGGCTTTCCCGCATTCGCCACACACATAAGGTCTCACTCTGTTGTGAATCTGCAGGTGCTGCACAAGCCTGAATTTGAAGCTGAAGGCTTTTCCACATTCGCTGCATTTGTAAGGCCTTGCGCCAGTGTGAATTCTGTGGTGTTGAATGAGGTTGTAGCTTTGGCTGAAAGATTTTCCACATTCGTTGCACACGTAAGACCTTGTTGCTGGGCAAGCTCTCTGGCAATTACTCAGGATGGAGCTTTGGTTAAAAGGTTTCTCACAGTTCTCCCAGGCATGGTAACTTTCTCTAGGGTCAGGCTGCTGATGCTGGAAAAGTTTATTATAGTCACAGCTGAATGACTTCTCATAGTCGCTACATGTGTGTGAACTTTTTCCGCCCGGAAAGGACTCGTGCTCGAAGCTGCTGTGTGGTTTTGCCCCTTTGAGAGTGGCCTGATGCTGGAGGAGACTCAATACGGCCAGGAAGTCCTTCCCTATCTCCCCGCAGGGGAAAGGCTTCCCTGACACATGCAACTTGTAGCTTGTCACAAACTCCATGTCCCATCTGAATGGCTTCTCTTCGTTGTGCTTCTGGTGAAGGCTGGCACTGAACCACAACTGCTTCCCGCATGCCTCACAGGTGGATTTCTGGCCCGGATGTGGTCCTTGTTCCTCCGCCAGGTACAAAATGTCTCTCCCAACCAAGACGCACTTGTCACAGGGCTGAGCTTTCCAGATAGGTGGTCCTGGATTTGGAGCCTTGCCCAGTGACATTCGTTGCACAGAAAGTGCCTCCTCATCTTCCATTCCGTACCAGCAGCCTGAAAGCCCAGAGACGCAGGTGTGAAGTGCGAGGGCCAAGCACAAACGTGTCGGACGCACTAAAGAATGAGGCCGCTGGAGTTGGGATGATTAAAGGGCTGCAGGCCTGGAATTCTAACATCACAAGATGGGGAAGGGGGTGCGGCAGAGGAAGAAGCAGGGTCTCCAATGCACTCCTGGCACTAGCCTGCAGCTGTAAGTGCTGTGTGGACGTTTATGTCCAGGCCCAGGAACATCTGGCTGCAACTGACTAGACGGTATTCAAAGACTAATGGACGTGTAACCTAACACTGGGGAACAGCAAGGGACCAAAGGCTTCCAAGAGGAAGACGGAGGAAAACAGAAATGAGGTGTGCGGCTGCTGGCATCAACACACAGGTGCCATCCTGTGAAGGACCCTGGACTCTTGTAAGCCCTGGGTGAGCGAAGCGGGACTTGGATAACACAAATCCCTGAGGCAAGGACAGGCAGAGGACTAGCAATGCCCCAGAGCAATTCTGCACACGACCAAAATCCAGAAAGAAAAGTCATACTGTGAGCAGAACCACAGAGGAGTATCTTGTAAGAGCCCCTCGTTACAAGCCCCTCTTCTGCCAGAGACCAGAAATGTGAGCCAGGAGGAGGGGAAACCCGGGCAGGGGCCACAGGTCTGGACAGCAGTGCTGGATGCGGAAGCTGTGGGCTCACCAGGAGGGCAGCTGTAGAGCCGGCCCTGGTGGCAGTGGTACCTGCGATCTCTACAACCCAGTGTGAGGGGGAAAAGTCTAGCCCAGGGCACAAGGGGGTGAGGGTCTTACCCAGTGAGATCACAAGTGCAAAGTTCTCTAGCATCACATCGTGGTACAGGCATCTCTGCGCCTCATCGAGGAGCCCCCACTCCTCCCAGGAGAAGTACACAACCACGTCTTCAAAGGTCACACCATCCTGTCATAATGGGGGAGAGATGAAAGCATCAACAGTCCCCCTTCCACAGGACCTAACTCCTCCTCCTCCAGGCCACCCCACTGAGAGGAGACAGCAAGCCCTGGTGCCAACAGATCACTATGTCAACCCTCTACAAGAACAAGGACGCTGTGGGCAGACAAACAAAATCTGAAGCTCAGGGCTGGGCCTGCAAGGCCTCAGCAGCCCCCAAGCAGGCAATTTCCCCAAAATCCTCGACAGTGTATCTGCCAGGTACAACCAAGCATGGACTCCACCCTCCCTCCCAAGTCCCTAACACTGAAGGTCTGGGGGGTGGGGGGTGTCTGTCAGTTCCTACAGCTCTCTCACCCCCTAAGTGCGTCCCTACAGTGCGGACCCCACAGCATCAAGAGTGCTTGGCAAGCTGGACCCCACTTCCCAGGGCAACCTCAGGTCCACAATGGAGACCTGCTTTTCATCTCCTGTGTCCCAACTTCCTCCTCTTTAAGGATACCACCAATCATACTGGATTTAGAGCCTCACTTGAGTTAAACTTAAAGACCCTATATCCGAGTGCTGGAAATTAGTGAATGACCTTTGCCCCTGAGCTCATCCACCGGGCTCCATGAGAGCTTGCCACAATTAAGCAGCAGCCTACTCATGTCCACTCTTCCCCTGAAAGTCTTCTGTCCCTTCCCTGTGTTTGAGAGGCCACTCGCTCCAAGAAACAGCTTCAGACTCGGTGCCCAAACTCTTCTTCCTGGCCTCTTGATCATGTTATCACCATAATCGGAATTTCTCTTCCTAGGTGTAATGTGAAGTGCCACCTACACACCTAATGTTGAACCCCAGTCAGATGTTTAGACTTTTATATCCAGCTGCCCATTCCATGCCTGCATCCAAAGTTTTCTAAGACAAAAGCCCCAGGGGCCACTCTGGTCTCTTATTCTCTACCTCACTCTCCACAGTAGAAAATCGGCTTGGCTCTACCTGAAGAATTTAAAATCCAACAACTTCTCTTACCTCCGTGGCCACAATTTACATCTACGTAGCCTCCCCACTAACCTTCCCAGTTATGTTTTCTGCAGTTACAAAGCATTGGTAAGAGAAGATCCAAACCATCAGGAGGAAATAACATTTGTATTTCCCTGAATACTCCCAGCTCAGCTGTACTGGCAGCTGTGCCCCAGGACAACCTCATCTTACTGACCACCAGAACGGGGAAGGCCTCCAACCCACATAACCTCTAGTTTAATGTCTTTCCAGGGTCCTGAACACCCTCCTCTTTACTTCTGTATGTTCTAAGAGTGCTTTATCAGTAGAGGATAGGGCTCAACGAGCTGTGGTCTCCACTGCCCCCCTGACCCCCCCGTGGTCTGTGAGTCCAGGCAGGACTCTGCCTCATGCTCTGCTTCTGCACATACAAAACTCACACCAGGTTTCCCTTGGTTTGGAGCTTGCACAAAGGTGCTCTGACATGGGGCCCCTGCCCATGAGTGCCCTCCTTGTCTGGGACCCCAAGGCCTGGGCATCTACCTGAGGTGGGTCCCTGGGCGCGGCCGCCATCGGATTCTGTGGGCACAGCAAGGCTGGGAGCCGCCCGGCGTCTCGGACCCGCCTCTGAGCAGCAGGGACACCTCTGGTGCTGCCACAGTCCTCACGTCGTCTTGAGCCAGCACTCTGGAGCCTCCAACCAGGAAACGGAGTCGAGAGCTGCCAAAATGAGTGCCACCAGGACCCCGCAAGTCCCACCTGGACGAGATGGCACACGCGGAAACGCCCGTCTCCTGGACCTTCATTGGCTCCACGCTGAAGTCACTTGGTGTAGGGTCCTCCGGGCAGTGCGGTTCTCACGGGTCCGTAAGCCTCTGCTAAGTGCACTGCATATCAGAGCCTCCTGAAGCACAGGTGAAGTGGCGCCTCGTGCTGTGCGGTTCTGGAGGGGTGGAGGGGGAGGGGCTTCGCTCAGAAACGGGGCTGGGCCAGATTCCCGGGAGTTGCCTGCAACTGCTCACCGAAAGGTTTAGCAACAATGGTGCTGTTGCAGACTTCATGAAGTCCGTGTGCGCCCACGGGTGACCAGTTCTATCCCAGATGCCCCCAAAGGTTACGGATCCAAACGCACACAGCATCCCATGGTCACTCACATAGTGTGTGCGACCTCATCTGCCATGGTTTTGTTTTCTCAAGGGTCAGCCCCCAGGCAGTTTCTAACACCCAAAGGCCATGGATTCTGGTATTTGGTACAGTTCACAATCAATCACAGAGGAGTGTGAGGGAGACCATTATAGCCTCAGCCAGAAGCTACAACACACGTGGAAATGAAGGGGATTCTAAACCTTTCAAAGCCAAAATTCTCAATGCAGAGAGTTTCTCCACCCTCTGCAAATGTTAGGGTTCTCAAGAGATGTGGGTTATAAAATAGAAGGCTCCAAAGTGAATTCTGTGTCACATGAGTTCACTGACACCTGTCATGCTCACAGGCTTCTATAGCTTTACATAGGACCCACTGTAAAAGGGTTACCTGTGCGAGGACTGACCAGGGAGCAGAGAAAGACGGGGGCACCGGGCATAGGCCTCCTGCAGAGGTAGTTCTGAGTCACTACATGTATCTGAATGAAAGCAGCATATACAACTGTATATTTTATCTATATAGGGAGCTTAAATAGACGAAGATATAGACTCATTAAGGATATTTTTAGGTATATACTTCTGAATCAGGTTGGCAGAGTATACCTACACATATTTTGTGACTGTGATTTGATAATAAAATTTTTGTAACGTTTATTCATTTTCAAGAGACAGAGCATGAGCAGGGCAGGCGCAGAAAGAGAGGGAGACACAGAATCTGAAGCAGGCTCCATGCTCCAAGCTGTCAGCACAGAGCGCAACGTGGGGCTTGAACTCACAAACCACGAGATCATGACCTGAGCCAAAGTCAGATGCTCAACAGACTGAGCCACCCAGGCATCCCATGACTTGCTACTTAAAGGATATGGTATGTAAAGCTGAGGGAAACCTGGTGACTGTTGATGCTAAAGGTTTCTCACAGTTCTTGGAAAACAAAACAAAAAACAGTGCATGCACCAAGAATAATCTTTTGGGATCTTCAATTAGAAAATATTCTAAAGCTCATGACCCTCTTGTGAAACAAGAGGTTTGGAATTTGCAGGTAATGAGGCCCTGTTCAAAGGGTCTCCTAGAACTGCTAAATGCTGTGGTATCTGTTCTGACTGCTCTACCCTCAGGCCTCATTACTGAGACACAAGACTGAAATTATGCCAAAATTCTATAATAGCTTCTAAATGAAAAGTTGCAGGTCTCTCTCACTTTAAATCAAAAGCAGAGGGGCACCTGGGTGGCTCAGTCGGTTAAGTGTCCGACTTTGGCTCAGGTCATGACCTCATGGTTCGTGGGTTCCAGCCCTGTGTCAGGCTCTGTGCTGACAGCTAGTTGAGAGCCTGGAGCCTGCTGTAGATTGTGTCTCCCCCTCTCTCTGACCCTCCCCTGCTCATGCTGTCTCTGTCTCTCAGAAATAAAAGCTCAGTGCTTTGTCACTGAGCAGCGACATTTTGAAAGAAATCTTTTTTTCCTGCGCACTACGTCTCAACAGTAGTAAAATAGGCTTAAATAAAAAAATAATAAATTAAGTGCTACTCCAGGGAACACACAAACGATAAGAACACGAAACAGCCTTACTACGGATACAGAGAAAGTTTCAGTGGTCTGGACGGAAGATCAAAGTGCCCGCAACATTCCTTTAATAAGTCAAAGCCTAATCCAGAGCAAGGCCCTAACTCTCTCCACTTCTATGAAGGCTGCAGAGGTGAGGAAGCTGCAGATGACAAGTTTAAAGTTAGCAGAGGTTGGGTCATGACGCTGAAGGAAAGAAACCATCTCTGTAACAGCAAAGGACAAGGTGGGGCAGCTCGTGCTGACACAGAAGCTGCAGCAAGCGCTCCAGAAGACCCAGCGGAGATCGTTCATGAAGGTGGCTGCACTGAACCACAGCTTTTCCAAATGCAGACAAAGCAGCCTGTGGCTGCAAGATGCCATCTAGCACTTTCTTAGCTGGAGAAGTCAAGCTTGTTAGGGGTTCACGTATCATTCTGAAAATCCCAGGGCCCTTAGGAATTCTGCGAAATCTACTCTGCCCGTGCTGAAAGTAAAACAGCAAGGTCTGGGTGACAGCACATCTGTTTATATGGTTTACTGAATTATTTTTTAATACTTATTTATGGGAGAGCACAAGCGAGGGAGGGGCAGAGAGGGGGACAGAGGATCTGAAGAGGACTCTGCAGTGACAGTCTGACAGCAACGAGCCTGACGCGGGGCTCACACTTACAAACTGCTAGATCATGACCTGAGCCGAAGTCAGGTGCTCACCAACTGAGCCACCAGGTGCCACTGGTTTACTGAATATTTTAAGCCTGTTTTCCTACTGTTGAGACGTAGTGCTCAGGAAAAAAGATTTCACAATATCACTGCTCAGTGACAAAGCACTCTGATGGAGATGTATGATGAGATTAGTGTTTCACGCCTGCTGTAGCCCATGGATCAAGGAGTAGTACTTTTGACTTTCAAGTCTTAAGAATACAATTTGTGAGGCCAGAAAACTGAACTGAAAACCTTCTGCAATTCCATTCTAGCTGCCATTTATGGGTGGCAAAGTCAAAAGTATGGCCAGGACCGTGTAGCAACATGGATGGACCTTGAGGGTGTTACGCTGAGCGAAATAAGTCAGGCAGAGAAGGACAAACATCATATGTTTGCACGTATAGGAGGATTAGGAGGAACTTAACGGAGGACCGCGGAGGAGAAGAAGGGCGGAAATGGGGGGGGTGGGGAGTGAGGGAGGCAAACCATGAGAGACTCTTGAACGCTGAGAACAAACTGAGGGCAGATGGGGGGAGGGGAAGGGGGGAGATGGGCATGGAGGAGGGCACTTGTGGGGATGAGCACTGGGTGTTATGTGAAAACTAATTTGACAATAAACTATTAGGAAAAAAAAAAAAGTATGGCCAGGAGTGGTGATGGTCAGCGGAAGACCTCCGCGGAAGAACTGCAACTAACGGCAAGAGAACTGGAATTAGAAGTAGATGACAGGTGACCGAACTGCTGCAAGATGCAAGTTCACGATAAAAGCTGAAGTGGATGACCCGAGAAAGTGGTTGCTTGAGGGGGAACCTATTCCTGGGGAAAAGGCCTACGGACCACTGAGGTGACAGTTGGGGAAGAAAATGCTATCAAACAGCATCACGTGCTAATCTCCTTCTGTGACAGATGAACTGAAATGGCAAACCTCACTGCCGTAGTTTAAGAGACTGCCATAGCCACCCACATGTTCAGGGCCATAAACAAAATGATTGTGACTCACTGAAAGCTCAGATGAGGGTTAATGGTTTTTTTTTAGAAGACAGTATTTCTCAGTTAAGGTACGTATATCGTTTTTAAGACCTAACGCTACTGTGCACTGTAAAGACAACGGTTATGTATGTGCTGGGAATCCAACGATTCACTGTACTTGCTTTGCTGCGGTGGTCTGGAACCACGTCTGTTCCACAGTGTTCCTGCTGATGGCAATTAAAATATGCTACTTTGGCGTGAGATTCAACATAGGCAGAGAGAAGAAGCTTTCCTGAGTATCCATTATCTGATAAAAGTAGAAACTTTCTTTTTTTTTTTTTTTTAATTTTTTTTTTAATGTTTTTTATTTATTTCTAGGAGAGAGAGAGAGACAGCGTGAGCAGGGGAGGGTCAGAGAGAGAGGGAGTCACAGACTGAAACAGGCTCCAGGCTCTGAGCTGGCAGTCAGCACAGAGCCCGACGCGGGGCTCGAACCCACGAACCGCGAGGTCATGACCTAAGCCAAAGTCGGACGTTTAACCGACTAAGCCACCCAGGTGCCCCAAAAGTAGAAACTTTCTAGAACGAGGAGTGTTCTCAATCCTCCCTCTCTCAGAAGACAGAAAGTTGGAACTGAGATCAAACTACACAAACCAACCTCTAGCTTTCTCACATCTGTACCTTCTTCCGCTAAGAGCATAAAGGGAAACAGGTCCCTATACAAGACATGTGACCTTTTCTTCATCATTCACAGCATTAGATTAAAATACTATTTAGAGAGTTTAGAGATTTATACTCATCAAGGTCCACATGCACTGTCCATACCTTCACATGAAACATTTTTCACCAATGATCACAAAATAAACATTTTGGGTGTTAGCTTAAAATTCAGATCAGCATTGGTTTTCTACTGTCAAACTCCCCAAACCTGAAAAAGCCATACATTTATGTTTTCATGAAATTCTGTCTTTGAATAACTGTTGATACAACAGTTTCTTTCATATCCTACAATTGCTATTCAACACGGAGTGCAAAATTCTCAGCAGCTCAACTGACAGTATATGTTCTGGAGGGAATGTAGAGCCCAGAGGCTGTATTTGGAAAAAGATGTTTTCCTTGCCCCCACGCAGAACTGAGAAACACGTTGTCACTGCTAATGAGCACAAAGAGGAAACGCTGAGAAGCACATAGACACAGGGTGCTGTGTTCATGAGCCAGGGTTTTCCAAAAGGGTGAGACACAAGTAAATGAGTAAAAACAGTTAAACAGACTCACCAGGATCAGTATGGTGCATATGGTTCTGGATTCAAAGGAAGAGGGTGCACTGCTCAGAAGATACTGAATCCACTGCTTGGACCTTAAAGAACAAAGACAACGTGGTATCAAAAGTCCAGACCATGAGGCTCAAACACATTACATCAATATCACAGATGCTGACTAAATTTCCTATTCCTCCTAAGCCTTCCAATCTGCAATATCCCGGGGAAAATGTATACATTTCTCCCCGTATTTCTGTTTCTTCTCCTCAACAAAACTGGCACTCTCACAGGAATGTCAATAATAAGTTATAAAATTATAAAGAAAACGGTGAGGAATTTCCAAGGATCCCAACTCTAGTCTGAATGAAGAAGACAATATTCAAATTTAAGTTATCTTCTAACTACCAATTTTTAGACAGTGTGCTAGAGGCTGATTTAATTTGATTTAATTTGAATGAAAAGACTAGTGACAAAGAAACTGGGCCATTATCATCATACCGGAAAATATGAGTGTGAAACAGTACACAACAAGTTGTTTCCATTTAGTAATCAAGCTCTATCAACAATAACCAAAGTATGGATAGAGGCCAAAGGTCCATCAATGGATGAAAATGTCACACACACACACACACACACACACACACACACACACACACAGGAATATTACTCGGCAATCAAAAAGAATGAAATCTTGCCATCTGCAACTACGTGGATGGAACTAGAGGGTGTTATGCTAAGTGAAATTAGCCAGCCATATGACTTCATTCATATGAGGACTTTAAGATACAAAACAGATGAACATAAGGAAAGGGAAGCAAAAATAATATCAAAACAGGGAGGGGGACAAAAACATAAGAGACTCTTAAATATGGAGAACAAACAGTGAGTTGGAGTTATGGAGTTACTTGGAAGGGTTATGGGCTAAATGGGTAAGGGGCATTAAGGAATTACTCCTGAAATCGTTGTCGCACTATATGCTAACTAACTTGGATATAAATTTAAAAAATAAATGAAAAAAAAAATTAGTAATAATCCTAAGAGCAGGTCTTTCATAATTACAAGGCTATTCTATTTGTTTTTTCATAGATTGTTTTTTAATGACAAAGATTAGAATCACAGAATCAACCTAACATCTATTAATTGGGAACTGAATAAATCTCCATGGAGCATTAGGTAGTTGTGGATGTGATTGGTAACTTCCCCACTGCTGAAACTTCAGGTCATAATCTTCTATTAAATAAAGTACTAAAAGGGGCGTTTTTGCCTATTTGTGTTTGAATGTTTGTGGTTGGGTAGGGCACAGAAAGGGACAAGTAAGGGGTGTTTCTGGGTAAAGCTGATCAAACTGTGATTCATGAAAGATTTAGTTATTCTGACTTGGTAGTGCATTTTGCAGAACTGTATCAGGGCCCCAGAATGTTTTCCAAGTCACTCATAAGGTTCTCTGAGTAGCCTGAAGCTCACTGGACACTTACGTGTATACTTTCAGATCTTATGCTAAGTTATCCTATGAGCAGTCAACTAATAAATGTGTTTGTTTTCATCCTTCTTCCTCATAAAGAATAACCAGGGTTCTAAAAATAGCAAAACATGCTCACAGTGCTTTCTGGTATAACTGGAGTTCGCAGAGACTAGGATACCCAATTTAATGTGAATTTCAGATGAATAATGAATAACTTTATAAAGTATATTGCATGGGTCACACTTAGAGTAAAAATATACTTTCTAAATCTGGAGACCCTAAGTATACTGGTAATTCACGATTTCAACTGAGCATCATTTTACCACGTGAAACTGGCCTTTTGATTTTCTTGTTGCTGCTTAAACAATACAAATGTACTGAATTACATTTCTGGAAGTCCAAGGTCCACAACGGGTCTCCATGGAGTCAGCAACGCTGCCTTCCTTTCCGGAGGTGCCGGGAAAGAATTTATTCTTTAGCCTTTTCCAGTTTCAGAGGCCACCCAGACCTGGACTCTTGGCCTCTTTCCATCTCAAAGCCAGAAATTGGCAGGTGAGTCTTTCTCACCCTGCATCATTCGAACGTTTTCCATTTTCTGCCTATCATTTCCCCATGTAAGAACCCTTACCATCATACTGAGCAGGCTCAGGTAATCCAGCATAATCTCCCCATTTCTTGGTCAGTGGATCAGTACTATTACTTCTACCTACTACCTTAAGTCTCCTTTACCGTGTAACCCGACATTATGACACAGACACTTAAGGGATACCTAGCTTGCTCAGTCAGTTGAGCATCTAACTCTTAGTTTCGGCTCAGGTCATGATCTCACGGTTTGTGAGACTGAGCCTGGAGTCAGGCTCCACATGCTGACAGCATGGAGCCTGCTTGGGATTCTCTCTCTGCCCTTCCCCCACATGTGCTCACTCTCTCTCAAAATAATAAACTTAAAAAAGACAAGGACATTTAAGTGGGGGATTATTCTGCCTATCCCATTGGCTTAAAAACGACTATAAATCCCAAAATCCAGCAGAAACTTTCCCTCTCATTAGCAACATTGGGTTATATGGTTTTAGAGGAGTATCTGGTGCTGGATCCCCCTCGGGCCCTAACAGTATGAGTGACCCCAACAACTCTGTCTTTTAAAGGGTGATTTCTGGGGCGCCTGGGTGGCTTAGTCGGTTAAGCGTCCGACTTTCGCTTGGGTCATGATCTCACGGTTCGTGGGTTCGAGCCCCGCGTCGGGCTCTGTTCTGACTGCCAGCTCAGAGCCTGGAGCCTGTTTCAGTCTGTAACTCCCTCTCTTTCTGACCCTCCCCTGCTCACACTGTCTCTGTCTCTCCTAGAATAAATAAATAAATAAATAAATAAAGGGTGATTTCTGCTTTATCTTTTTTTTTTTAAATGTTTTATTTATTTCTGTGAGAGAGAGAGAGAGACAGTGTGATCAGAGGAGGGTCAGAGAGAGAGGGAGATACAGAATCTGAAGCAGGCTCCAGGCTCTGAGCTAGCTGTCAGCACAGAGTCCAACGTGGGGCTCGAACCCATGAACTGTGAGATCATGACCTGAGCCGAAGTCGGATGCTTAACCAACTGAGCCACCCAGGCGCCCCTGATTTCTGCTTTATCCTTAACTGCATATTGATACCACTGGGCAGAGGAAGAGAACTTCTTCAGGACTCTGCTGATAGCCACAATTTCTTCTCCTTATTGCTTTCATTCTAACCATTCTCCTCAGATACATTTTTTACCCTGCTGGAAGTAAAAGTTTTATTTATCTGTATTTTCATGGCTTTATTGAGCTACAATAACTGAACACACTTGAAGCGTACAACGTGGTGAGTTTTAACATAAACATATATCACTGAAACAAACCGTCACCACAATCACGACAGGAAACATACTCATCACCATCCCAAATTTTCTCACAACCCTTTCCACTACATTCCTCCCTCATTCAACCACCATTTGCAGGAAACTGAACTGCCTGTGTTACAATGGATTAAGTTGCATTTTCAAATATCTTAAACAGACCATGCTGTGTGTTCACTTTGTCTAAATTCTTCCACTCAGCAGAATTAGAGATTCATCTATGTTACTGCATATACCCACGTTTCTTTCCTGTTATGTAGTGGATATGTGCCCCCCAAATTCATAGGCTGGCTCTAGCCCCAATTTAGAATTAAAAGGTTGAGTATGGACAGGTAATTATGATAAGGTCCTCCGGCTGGGACTCTCATCAAGAGATTAGTGATAGCAGGTAAGAGATACCAGAGACAGAGCAGAGGAAGACGGCAGAGCAGGATGGCTCGCCTCCTCCCACAGAGACACCAAAGGCAACAACTAAGTGTAACAGCAAGTCACTCTGAAAATGACCTTAAGACTAAGCGAAACACTTATTCCACGGCTCTAGACAAAAAGCCAAATCGAGAAGGGTGGGAGGGGCAGTGATGTGGTCCAGAACCAAATCCCTCGCATGGCAAGCCACACGCAGGAGGGATACCCACAGGCACAGAGGTCCTCCCTGAGGAATGAGAGGATCGATCCCCACATCGGGCACCCCTGACCCTAGGGACCTGTACCAAGAAAATGACCGCCATAATATCTGACTCTGAAAATAAGCAGAGCTTAACTCTGGTAATGGGAGAGCTAGAAGGCTACAGGAAACTGAGATTCTATTCTTAAAGGGCCAGCATACTATAACACTCAGTTTGAAACTCAAGACAAAAGGCAGCAGTTTGAAAAATACCTCTATTACATGTGAAGGAGATTCACTGACTAATTTCAGAGGATGTGCCAGAGGAGCAAGGATCTGCAGAAGCCATTTCAAGGAAAAGAAGTGCTGGCAGGAGCCATTTTTCTTGCTCTCCTTCAGCCTAGCTGGCTGGATGCTTGTAGGAGTCAGTTTTGACTCCATCAGTGCTACCTCACTAGCACTGCTACCCACCCACCCCCCGTGCTGGCATGCCTGGCCACAGCCTGCAGGCAGCCCCAACTGGGACAGGCACCTCTCCAAAGCAACTCCTGCCCCAGGGAGGAGAGACTGACCCCACCCACCATCATACCAGCAGCAGCTACAGCTTGGCCTCTCGACCAGCCACACGAGGAACCAGCCCTGCCCACCAGTGTGCAGGCAGGGTCGGGTCACTGCAGACAGATGGGCTGAGGGCCAGCCCCACCCACCAGCATGCCCACAGCAGTCCTGGCCCAGTTACAAAAGAGCTCCTAAAGCACACACACAGGACACACCACTGGTTCTGGTGACTGGGGAACTGGGCTAGTGGGCGCTCAGGACACCTTCTACATAAAACGTCCCTACTTTCAAGAGCAGAACTGGTAGCTGATCTACCTAACACATACAGATGAGAGTGGGCGTGTTCAGGGCGGTATGGCCATAGATTGTACCTAATACAAACACAAGGAGTTAGACAAAATGTGAAAAAGGAGAAATATGTTTTAAATATGAAACATGACAAAACCTTGGGAAAAGAACTATATGAAACAATCTACCTGATAAAGAGTTCAAAGTAATGGTCATAAAGATGCTCACTGGTCTTGATAGAACAGTAGATGAATTCAGTGAGACTTCAATAAAGAAATACAAAATATAAAAAGAACTAGAGCTGAAAATACAATAACTGAAATGAAAACTATACTAAAGGGAATTCACAGATTAGAAGATGCAGCAGAATGGATAGGTGAGCCAGAAGATATAGTAGAATACTGCAGTGCAAAGCACTAAAGCTGAACAGTGAAATGAAAAAAATTATTTTTAAAAATTGGGATAGGCTAAGGGATCTCTGGAACAACCTCAATTGTACCAATATTTGCTTTACAGGAGTTTCCAAAGGAGAAGGGAGAAAATGGTGAAAACTTCCCTAACCTGGGGAATGGAAACTGATGTCCTATCCCAGGAATAACAAAGAGCCCAAAACAAAATGAACCCAAGTAGGTCCACAGTAAAACACAAAATAGAAAAAAATCTGAATAAAGAAATGATCTTAAAAGCAACTAAAGAAAAGCTAATAGTTACATACAAGGGAGACTCCATAAGGCTATCAGTTGAATTTTCAACAGAAACATTTCTGGCCAGAAGGGAGTGTCATATATTCAAGGTACTAAAACAAAACAAAACAAAACAAAACAAAACAATCTACAACCAAGAATACTTTACCAAGCAAGATTATCACTCAGAATTGAAGGAGATAAAGCTTTTCCAGATAAACAAAAGTTAAAGTTCATCACCACTAATCTGGCCTTACAAGCAATGTTAAAGGGACATCTTAAAGCAGGACAAAGAAAAACATATAACTAGAAGAAAATTATGAAAGGAAAAATTGCACAGGTAAAACAAGTATATAATAAAGGTAGTAGATCAATGACTTATAAAGCTATTATGAAGGCTAAACAGCAAGAGTAGTAAGATTTTGGTTTATTAATTTTGCAAAACTTGGCTACAATATACAAGAAACATGTAAAATATGATATCATATACATAAAACTTGGAGGAGGGAAGAGTAATAAACATAGTGCTTTTAGAATTTACATGACCACCAACTTAACCTGTAATACTTAAAAAGCCATCAAATCACAAGGGAAGAGCACAAAAGAAACATAAAAACCACAATGAACAAAATGCAATAAGTACATACCTACCAATAATTAATTTAAACGTAAATGGATTAAGTGCTCCATTCAAAAGACACAGAGTGACTGAATGGATTAAAAAAACAAGACCTATCACGGGGCGCCCGGGTGGCGTAGTCGGTTAAGCGTCCAACTTTCGCTCGGGTCATGATCTCGCAGTTCGTGGGTTCGAGCCCCGCGTCGGGCTCTGTGCTGACTGCCAGCTCAGAGCCTGGAGCCTGTTTCAGTCTGTGACTCCCTCTCTCTCTGACCCTCCCCTGCTCACGCTGTGTCTCTCTCTCTCCTAGAAATAAATTTAAAAAAATAAAAAAAAAAAAAACACAAGACCTATCTATATACTGCCTACAACAGACTTACTTCAGACCTAAAGACATACATACTGAAAATAAAGGAATGAAAAAACATATTCTGTGCAAATGGAAATGAAAACCAAGCTGGGGTAGCAATACTTATAAAAAACAAAGTAGACTTTAAGATACAGAGTGTTAATAAAGACAAAATCATGGGGGAAAGGCCAAGTGGCAAAACAGCATGAAAGTTTTCTTGCATCTCTTGTCCCTGATACACAAGCAGATCAACACTAAGCCATCCTGAATACCTAGAAAACTGATTTGAGGATTAACACAACAATCTGGACCACCTCAACCATAGAACGCAGCAAGTACAGGGCACAGAGAATTGAACTGGAGGAGAGAGAAGCTGAGGAGGGCAGGAAGCTGTTTTTGCTTGCGGAGAGAGGGCGGAGACGGGGCAGGAGGACAGTACGGGGAAAGCACCCCCCCCCCACCGCCTACCCAAAAGCAGCTGGAGACAAAAGAAAGAGTACACAAGGGACTGAACAAAAAAGAGAGAAAGGAGAAAGGAAAGGGTTTAAATTCCATTAAGACTCTGTAAAGAAAGGGGGTGCAGAGGGGCGCCTGGGTGGCTTAGTCGGTTAAGCGTCCGACTTTCGCTTGGGTCATGATCTCGCGGTTCGTGGGTTCGAGCCCCATGTTGGGCTCTGTGCTGACTGCCAGCTCAGAGCCTGGAGTCTATTTCAGAGTCTGTGTCTCCCTCTCTCTCTGACCCTCCCCTGCTCACTGCTCTCTCTCTCTCTCCTAGAAATAAAAAATTAAAAAAAAAAAAAAAAGAAAGGGGGTGCAGAGTCTGAAACCCTGCAGGTTGATACCTGTCAGTGGGAAGGGCGAATCCCCAGGAGCAGACAGCAAGGTCCAATGGGTCCTAGGACCACACGGAGAGAGGTGGTTCCCCTGCCGGAAGGACATTTGACAGAGGCTGTGCGGCCACCCCACAGGCCAAGGTCCTAGTGGACCCTGGAGAACAACCACATTCGCTGGTGGTTAAGTGGGAAGGACAAGGAACAAGGATGTGAAGTGGGAAGCCTGGTACCATGACTGGCCCCTAGCCACAGTCTCTGGGCATCGGCAGCGGCAGTCTCTTGAACATTCCCGGGGGCGGGAGGGCATCCAACCATTGCTCAGTGAGACCCTCCCCCAGAATGTCTGAGTGAATCAAAGCCACAGTCCCTCAGAAGTGAGGGGTTGAGAAACACAGCCACATCTGAGATAAAATTCCGGAGGGAGGTGCCACCTGGCAGGCTGATGGCTTGGTCACGGACAATGTAAAAGCAGGGAGTGGACAGAAGCCAAAGAGACAAAGGAAGGGTGCACGACTGCTGGTCAGGGAGAGCACATAGTTCTGATACTAGAGACTGGGTAGCTGGGTGATGCCATTTCCACCCCTACGGCACATGCACATACACACCTATATGCACCACAACAATCCACCCCAGTAAGCTAAGCAGCGCCATCCAGTGGAGAATGGAGCCATTACACTAAGCCCCACCCAACTAGGCCAACCTTGCTCTTCAGGAACACAAGTCTCTCCGCCTGCTTAGTTTCAAACTACAAAGTGCTTCATAGTTTGACTTCTAAGGGAAACCAATGTAATTTCAATCATATTTCAGCCTGTTCCTTGGTCCATCTATTCAGTTTTTTCTTTTTCTTTTTATTGTTAAATACAGAAAAAAATTATTTTCCATTTGTTAAAAATATTTTTTAATCTTTCTACTGTATTTTTTGTAAAATTTTCAAATCCTGTTTTACTTCCATCATTTCATTCTATTTCATTATATTCATTTTTTCAAATTTTCAAACATTTTTCTTTTTCTTATCTACCAGGCTCCTTTCAACAAACACCAAAACACACATGGATCTAGCATCCATTATTTGATTTTTTGGTTTGTGTTGTTTTTACTTTTTTTTTTACCTTATTAATTCCTTTTCTGACAATGATGAAATGAAGGATTTTACCCCTAAAGAAAGAAAATGAAGAAATGACAGCCAGAAATTTAACAGACACAAACAAGATGTCTGAACCAGACTTAATCACGATAATAAGAATACTAGCTGTAGCTAAAAATAGATTAGAATCCCTTTCTGTAGAGATAAAGGAAGTAAAAGCTAGTCCGGATGAAATTTAAAATGCTATAATTGAGCTGCAAATCATCATCTCAAATGGATGTCACGGTGCCAAGATGCATCAAGCAGAGAAGTGTATCGGTGATAGAAAGGACAAACTTATGGAGAACAATGAAGCAAAAAAAAAAAAAAGAGGGAGACTAAGGCAAAAGAGCACGACAAGATTCCAAGAACTCAGTGACTCATTATAAAGGAACATCAGGGATGCCTGGGTGGCTCAGTCAGCTAAGTGTCCAACTTAGGATCAGGTCAAGATCTCACGGTCTGTGGGTTCAAGCCCCACGTCAGGCTCTGTGCTGACAGCTCGGAGCCTGGAGCCTGCTTCAGATTCTATGTCTTCCTCTCTCTCTGCCTCTCCCCTGCTCATGTCCTGTCTGTGTCTCTTTCTCAAAAGTAAATAAACATTTAAGAAAAATCAACAACATCAGAATCATGGGGGTCCCATAAGATGAAGAGAGAGAAAAAGGGGTAGAAGAGTTATGTGAGCAGATCATAGCAGAAAACTTTCCTAACCTGGGTAAAGACAGACATCAAAATCCAGGAAGCAGAGACAACTCCCATTAGATTCAACAAAAACCGACCATCAACAAGGCAGCTCACAGTCAATTTCACAAAATATTCAGGCAAGGAAATAATCACAAAAGCAGCAAGGGGGGTGGGGGGAGTCCTTAACCTACAAGGAACACAGATCAGGTTCACAGGAGACCTATCCACAGAAACTGGCAGGCCGGAAAGGAGTGGCAGGATATATTCAATGTGCCGAACTGGAAAATATGCATCCAAGAATTCTTTATCCAGCAAGGCTGTCATTCAAAATAGAAGAGATAGGGGCGCCTGGGTGGCTTAGTCGGCTGAGCGTCCGACTTTCGCTTGGGTCATGATCTCGCGGTTCGTGGGTTCGAGCCCCGCGTCGGGCTCTGTGCTGACTGCCAGCTCAGAGCCTGGAGCCCGTTTCAGTCTGTGACTCCCTCTCTCTCTGACCCTCCCCTGCTCACGCTGTCTCTCTCTCTCCTAGAAATAAATAAAAAAAAAAAACATTAAAAAAAAATTCAAAATAGAAGAGATAAAAAAGTTCCCCAAACAAAATAAAAGGAGTTCATGACCAAAAACCAGCCCTGAAAGAAATTTTAAGGGAGACTCTGTAAGGGGAGAACACACACACACACACACACACAACCAAAAGCAGCAAAGACTAAAAAACAGAGACCACCACCAGAACCTACAACTCTGCAGGGAACATAATGTCAATAAATTCATACCTTTCAGTACTCACTCTAAACATCACTGGACTAAATGCTCCAATCAAAAGGCACAGGGTAACAGACTGGATAAGAAAACAAGATCCCTCTATATGCTGTTTACAAGAGACCCATCTATCATGCTAATGGTTGCCAAAAGGACACCAGAGTAGCCATACTTATATTAGACAATCTGGACTTTAAAATAAAGACTGCAACAAGAGATGAAGAAAGGCATTGTCATAATTAAGGAAGTCTATCCACCAAGAAGACCTAACAACTGTAAACATTTATGCTCTAAATGTGGAATCACCAAAATATATGAATCAATCACAAACAAAAAGAAATTCATTGATACTAATACTGGAATAGTAGAGGACTTCAATAGTCCACTCACAGCAATGGACAGATAACCTAAACAGAAAATCAACAGGAAAACAAGGGCTTTAAATGACACACTGGACCAAATGGAGTTAACAGATATATTTAGAACATTTCATCCTGAAATGGCAGAATACACATTCTTCTCCAGTGAACATGGAACATTTTCCAGAACAGATCACATACTGGGACACAAATCAGCCCTCAAAAAGTATAAAAAGATCGATATTATACCATGCATATTTGACCACAATGCTATAAAACTCGAAGTCAGCCACAAGAAAAAATGTGGAAAGATAACAAATACTTGGAAACTAAAAAACGTTCTACTAATGAATGAACGGGCTAACCAAGAAGTTAAAGAGGAAATTGAAAAGTCCATGGAAGCCAATGAAAATAATACCACCACAGTCCAAAACCTCTGGGATACAGCAAAGGTGGTCGCATGAAGGAAGTGTATAGCAATCCAGGCCTTCCTGGAGAAGAAGAAAGAAAGAAGTCTCAGATATACAACCTAACCTTACCTCTTAAAGAAGTGGAAAAAGAACAGCAAATAAAACTGAAAGACAGTGACATGCAAAATAATGATCCTGGAGGTGCCTGGGTAACTCGGTTAGGCGTTTAACTTTGGCCAGGTCATGATCTCATGGTTCATGAGTTTGAGCCCCACATCGGGCTCTGTGCTGACAGCTCAGAGCCTGGTGCCTGCTTCAGATTCTGGGTCTCCCTCTCTCTCTGCCCCTCCCCAACTCATGTCTCTGTCTCTCTCAAAAAATGAATAAACATTTTAAAAATTACAAAAAGAAAGAAAAATGATCCTGGACCACTTTATAACACCATACACAAAAATAAATTCACAATGGATGAAAGACCTAAACATAAGACAGGAAGCCATCAAAATCCTAGAGGGAAAGCAGGCAAAAACCTCTCCGATCTCGGCTGCAGCAACTTCTTATTCAACAGGTCTCCAGAGACATGGGACACAGAAGCAAAAATTAATTATTGTGAACTGTTTATTTATTTATCAAAATAAAAAGCTTCTGCACAGCGAAAGAAACAATCAGCATAACTAAAAGGCAACTGATAGAATGGGAAAAGATATCTGCAAACAACATATCAGATAAAGGGTTAGTATCCAAAATCCATAAAGAACTTATCAAACTCAACACTCAAAAAACAAGTCACCTAGTGAAGAAATAGGCAAAAGACATGAATAGACACTTTTCCAAAGAAGACATTCAGATGGCCAACTGACACATGAAAAAAATGCCCAACATCACTCATCATCAGGGAAATACAAATCAAAACCACAATGAGGTACCACCTCACACCTGTCAGAATGGTTAACATTAACAACTCAGGCAACAACAGATGTTGGTGAGAATGTGGAAAAAGATGATCTCTTTTGCACTGCTGGTGGTGGGAATGGAAACTGGGGCAGCCACTCCGGAAAACAGTATGGAGTTTCCTCAAAAAAATTAAAAATAGAACTACCCTGTGACCCAACAACTGCACTACCGGGTATTTTTCCAAGGGACACAGGTACGCTGTTTCAAAGGGACACATGCACCCCAATGTTTATAGCAGCACTATCAACAATAGCCAAAGTATGGAAAAAGCCCAAATGTCCATCAATGGATGAATGGATAAAGAAGGTACGGCATGTATATATGATGGAGTATTACTTGGCAATCAAAAAGAATGAAATTTTGCCATTTGCAACTACGTGAATGGAACTGAAGGGTATAGTGCTCAGCAAAATTAACCAGTCAGAGAAAGACAAACATCATAGGACTTCACTCATATGAAGACTTTAAGATACAAAACAGATGAGCATAAGGAAAGGGAAGCAAAAATAATATAAAAATAGGGAGGGGGACAAAATATAAGAGACTCTTAAATATAGAGAGGAAACAGAGGGTTGCTGGAGGAGTTGTGGGAGGGAGGATGGGCTAGATGGGTAAGGGGCATTAAGGAATCTACTCCTGAAATCATTGTTGCACTATATGCTAACTAACTTGGGTGTAAATTAAAAAATAAGTAAATTATAGGGGCGCCTAGGTGGTTCAGTCAGTTAAGCTTCCAACTTCAGCTCAGGTCACGATCTCATGGTTCCTGGGTTCGAGCCCCGCATCACGTCAGGCTCTGTGCTGACAGCTCCGAGCCTGAAGCCTGTTTTGAATTCTGTGACTCCCTCTCTCTCTATCCCTCCCCTGCTCACGTGCTCTCTCAAAAATAAACATTTAAAAACTGTTTTATAGTGGGGATGAGCACTCGGTGTTATATGGAAACCAACTTGACAATAAACTGTTTGTAAAAAATAAGTAAATAAAAAATGTTTTATAAATTAAAAAAAATGAAAATGTTTTATAAATAATAAATAGTTTTTAAAAAAGAGTGAGGGTCTACTAAACTGCCTATAAACTGATGAATGGATAAAAAAGATGCGGCATATATATACAATGGAATACTATTTGACAATGAGAAAGAATGAAATCTTTCCATTTGCAACAATGTGGATGGAACTGAGGGTATTATGCTAAATGAAACAGGTCAGTCAGAGAAAGACAGATATATTTTCACTTATATGTGGAATTTGGGAAACTTAACAGAAGACCATAGGGGAAGAGAAGAGAAAAAAAACAGTTTCAAACAGAGAGGGAGGCAGACCATAAGAGACTCTTGAATACAGAGAACAAATTGAGGGTTAATGAGGGGAGAGGAAAATGGGTGATGGGCATTGAGGAATGCACCTGTTGGGATGAATACTGGGTGTTGTATTTAAGTGATGAATCGTGGGAATCTACTCCCGAAGCCAAGAGTATCCTGTATACACTATTTGTTAGCTAATTTTACAGTAAATTATATTTAAAAAGAAAAAACTAAAAAAAAAAAAAAAAAAAAAGACTAGGGGCCCCTGGGTGGCTCAGTCGGTTGAGCATCCAACTCCGGCTCAGGTCATGATCTCACGGCTCATGGGTTCGAGCCCCACATCGGGCTCTGTGCTGACAGCTAGCTCGGAGTCTGGAACCTGTTTTGGATTCTGTGTCTCCCTCTCGCTCTGACCTTCCCCTGCTCGTGCTCTCTCTCTCTCTCAGAAATAAACAAAACATTAAAAAAAAAAAGACCAGGGGCGCCTGGGTGGCTTAGTCGGTTAAGCAGCCGGCTTTCGCTTAGGTCATGATCTCGTGGTTCGTGGGTTCGAGCCCCACGTCGGGCTCTGTGCTGACTGCCAGCTCAGAGCCTGGAGCCTGTTTCAGTCTATGACTCCCTCTCTCTGACCCTCCCCTGCTCATGCTGTCTCTCTCTCTCTCTCCTAGAAATAAATAAAAAATATTTAAAAAAAAAAAAAAAGACCAAATAAGAACACTCAAAATAATAAATAAATAAATAAACAAATAAATAAATAAACAAATAAGTAAGTAAGACAAAATCACTGCATAACTATAAAGGTGTTAATCCAACAAGAGAATACAACTAAATATCTATAAAACCAACACAAGAGCATCTACAAATATAAAGCAAATATTGGCAGCCATAAAGGGAAAAACTAACAATAAAATAATAGAAGGGGACTTCAGGGCACCTGTATGGCTCAGTCAGTTGAGTGTCTGACTTTGGCTCAGGTCATGATCTCATGGTCCGGGGGTTCAAACCTCACTTCAGGCTTTGCGCTGACAGCCCAGAGCCTGGAGCCTACTTTGGAATCTATTTCTCCCTCTCTCTCTGGCTTGTGTTCTTTTTTTTTTTTTTTTATGTTTTATTTATTTCTAGAGGAGAGAGGAGACAGCGTGAGCAGGGGAGGGTCAGAGAGAGAGGGAGTCACAGACTGAAACAGGCTCCAGGCTCTGAGCCGGCAGCCAGAACAGAGCCCGACACAGGGCCCAAACCCACGAACCACGAGATCATGACCTAAGCGAAAGTCGGACGCTTAACCAACTAAGCCACCCAGGAGCCCCTCTCTGGCTTGTGTTCTATTTCTCTCTCTCAAAAATAAATAAATGTTTAAAAAAATTTTTTTTAAAGAAGGGTACTTCAACACTCCACTTACATTAATGGACAGATCATCCAGACAGAAGATCAGTAAGACACATTAAACACAGACTTAACAGATATATACAGAACATACATTTCCAAACAACACATTCTTTTCACAGGCATTTGGAACATTCTCCCACGTCAGGTCACAGAACAAGTCTCAATAAATTTAAGATTGAAATCATATCAAGTGTCTTTTCCAACCACAACAGTATGAAACTAAAAATCAATTACAAGAAAAGAAAATGGAAAAAAACACAAACATATGAAAGGTAAACAACATGCTACTAAAAAAAGCAATTAAAAACCGGCTGGAGACATATGAAAATGGAAATGCCACAGTTCAAAATCTTTGAGATGAAGCAAAAGCTGTTGTAAGACCAAAGTTTATAGCAATAGAGACCTACCTCAAGAAACAAGAAAAATCTCAAACAATCTAACCTTATATTTAAAGTAACTAGAGGGGCACCTGAGTGGCTCAGTCGGTTGGGCGTCGGACTTTGGCTATGGTCATGATCTCGTGGTTGGTGGGTTCGGGCCCCATGTCAGGCTCTGTGCTGAATGCTTGCTTGGAGCTTGGAGCCTGCTTCGGATTCTGTGTCTTCTTCTTTCTCTGACCCTCCCCGCTCATGCTCTGTCTCACTCTTATCTCTCAAAAAATGAATACATGTATAAAAATTTTAAAAAAAGGATTTAAAAAAATTTTTTAAATAACATAACTAGAAAAAGAACAAACAAGGTCCAAAGTTAGTAGTGTGAAAACAATAATGAACATCAGTGTGGAAAGAAATGAAATAGAGACTAAAAAACAATAGAAAAGATCAAGGACACTAAGAGTTCTTTGAAAAGCTAAAAAGAGATAAACTTTTAGACAACTCATCAAAGAAAAGAGAGAGGACTCAAAATCAAAAATGAAAGAGGAGTTATAACTGACATCAGAGAACTATAAAGGATTAATTATAAGCCAGAAAATTGGACAATAAAGAAGAAATGGATAGAGGGGCCCTGGGTGACTTAGTCGGTTAAGCGTCCGACTTTCGCTTAGGTCATGATCTCGTGGTTCGTGGGTTCGAGCCCCACATCGGGCTCTGTGCTGCCTGCCAGCTCAGAGCCTGAAGCCTGTTTCAGTCTGTCACTCCCTCTCTGACCCTCCCCTGCTCACGCTGCCTCTCTCTCTCTCTCCTAGAAATAAATAAAACATTTTAAAAAATGGATAAATTCCTTTAAAAATATATTTACTTATCCTTCTAAGACTAGATCACAAAGAATTAAAAAATTTGAACAGACTGTTTATTAGTAACAAAACTAAATCAGTAATCCAAAACTTCCCCACAAACAAAAGTTTAGGACCAGATGGCTTCATAGGTGAATTCTACCGAACATTTCATTTAGAGTTAGTCCCTATCCTTCTCAAACTACTCCAAAATATAGAAAAGGAATGATTCCAAATTCATCCTCTAAGCTACCATATACCTTGAAACCAAAACCAAACAAAAACACTAACAAACAAACAAAAAAAAAACAGACCAGTATCCCTGATGAACAGATACAAAAATCCTCAACAAATTAGGAAACTGAATTCAATATACATTAAAAAGATCATTCACCACAACAAGTGGGATTTATTTCAGGGATGTAAGGATGGTTCAATATCTGCAAATCAACTGATACAACATATTAATAAAATGGAAAATAAAAGTCAATCATCTCTCTATATATTCAGAAACAGCATTTGACAAAATTTAACATCCGTTCATAATACTCTCAACAAAGTGGGTTTAGAGGGGAAATACCTCAACACAATAAAGGCCGTATGAAAAAACTCACAGCTAACATCATACCCAATTATGAAGAGCTGAAAGCTTTTCCTCAGCGCCTACTCTCACCACCTTCATTCAGTTCAGACAAGAAAAAGAACTAAACAGCATCCAAGTTGGAAGAAAATGGTAAAACTCACCATCAGCAGGTGACAGGATACTATATGTAGGAAACTCTAAAGACTCCAATAAATGAATTCAATAAAATGGTAAGATGCAAAATTAATATGCAGAAATCTGTTATGTTTCTATATATTAATAAAAAAGAGAAATTAGGAAAACAGTTCTATTTATGATCGTATCAAAACAAGGAGGTTAAAGACTTGTATTCTGAAAACTACAAGACACTGATGAAAGAATCTGAGGACAGCACAAATAAAAAGATATACCATATATCATGTTGATGGAATGGAAAAATTAGTATTTTTAAAACATCCATACTACCCAAAGTAATCTACAGATCAATGCAATCCCTATAAAATAGCAATAGTATTGGCAAAGAGGAAGTCAAACTTTCCCTCTTCGCAGATGACATGATACTCTGCATAGAAAACCCGACAGACTCCACCAGAAGCCTACTAGAACTGATCCAAGAATTCAGCCAAGTTGCAGGGTACAAAATCAACGTACAGAAATCGGTTGCATTTTTATACACCAACAATGAAGCAACAGAAAGAGAAATCAAGAAACTGCTCCCATTCACAATTGCACAAAAAACCATAAAATACCTCGGAATAAACCTAACCAAGGATACAAGAGATCTGTATGATGAAAACTATAGAAAACTTATGAAGGAAATTGAAGAAGACAAAGAAATGGAAAACATTCCATGCTCATGGATAGGAAGAATAAATATAGTTAAGATGTCATTACTACCTAAGGCGCTCTACACATTCAATGCAATTCCAATCAAAATTGCACCAGCATACTTCTCAAAACTAGAACAAACTATCCAAAAATTTGTATGGAACCACAAAAGACCCCAATAGCCAAAGTAATCCTGAAAAATAAAACCAAAACGGGAGGGATCACCATCCCAGACTTTAGCCTCTACTACAAAGCTGTCATCATCAAGACAGTATGGTATTGGCACAAAAACAGACACATAGACCAATGGAACAGAATTGAGAACTCAGAAGTGGACCCAAAAGTATACAGCCAACTAATCTTTGACAAAGCAGGAAAGAATATCCGATGGAAAAAAGACAGCCTTTTTAACAGATGGTGTTGGGAGAACTGGACAGCAACATGCAGAAGAATGAAACTAGATCATTTTCTCACACCATGCACAAAAATAAACTCAAAATGGATAAAGGACCTGAACGTGAGACAGGAAACTATCAACACCCTAGAGGAGAAAGCAGGAAACAACCTCCTTGACCTCCACCCCAGCAACTTCTTACTTGACACATCCCCAAAAGCAAGGGAATCAAGAGCAAAAATAAACTGTTGGGACCTCCTCAAGATTAAAAGCTTCTGTACAGCCAAGGAAACAACCCAGAAAATTAATAGGCAACCAACAGAATGGGAAAAGATAGTTGCAAATGACATATCAGATAAAGGGTTGATATCCAGAATCTACAAGGAACTCACCAAACTACACGCCCGAAAAGCAAACAGCCCAGTGAAGAAATGGGCAGAAGATATGAACAGACACTTCTCCACAGAGGACATCCAGATGGCCAACAGACACATGAAACGATGCTCAGCATCGCTCCTCATCAGGGAAATACAAATCAAAACCACACTGAGATACCACCTCACGCCAGTCAGAGTGGCTAAAATGAGCCAATCAGAGACCTCTAGATGCTGGCGAGGATGTGGAGAAACGGGCACCCTCCTACACTGTTGGTGGGAATGTAAACTGGTACAGCCCTCTGGAAAACAGTGTGGAGGTTCCTCAGGAAACTAACAGTAGAACTCCCCTATGACCCAGCAATAGCACTGCTAGGAATTTACCCAAGGGATACGGGAGTGTTGATGCACAGGGGCACATGTACCCCAATGTTCATAGCAGCACTCTCCACAATAGCTAAAACCTGGAAAGAGCCTAAGTGTCCATCAACAGATGAATGGATCAAGAAGATGTGGTTTATCTATACCATGGAATACTACATGGCAATGAGAAAGAATGAAATCTGGCCATGTGTAGCAACATGGCTGGACCTTGAGGGTGTTATGCTGAGCGAAATAAGTCAGGCAGAGAAAGACAAATATCATATGTGTGCACGCATAGGAGGATTAGGAGGAGCTTAACAGAGGACCAAGGGGGAGAAGAAGGGCAGAAATGGTGGGGGAAAGGGGGAGAGGCAAACCATGAGAGACTCTTGAATGCTGACAAAAACTGAGGACTGGTGGATGTGGGGGGAGGAGGGGTGGGCATGGAGGAGGACACTTGTGGGGATGAGCACTGGGTGTTATGTGGAAACTAATTTGACAATAAACTATTTGTAAAAAAAAAAAAAAAAAATACCAATAGTATTTTTCACAGAACTAGAACAAGGAATCCAAACCACAAAAGACCACAAGTAGAGGAAGCTTGAAAAAGAACAACAAAGCTGGAAATATTACAATACCAGATTTCAAATTATACTACAAAGCCATAGTAATCAAAACAGAAATCCTGAGGGGGACTCTGAGGGAAATGTTGCAAGGAACACAAGATACCAGAGACCCCACCACAAGCATAAATGCCACAAAGGACACGATGACTCTAAACACTGAATGTAAATGGACTAAATGCCCCAATCCAAAGACATAGGGTAGCAGAATGGATAAAAAAACAAAATTCATCTATTTGCTTTCTACAAGAAACTTATTTTAGACTGGAGGACACCTTCAGATTGAAAGTAAGGGGATGGAGAAATGTATATGATGCTACTGGAAGTCAAAAGAAAGCTGGAGTAGAGGGGCGCCTGGGTGGCTTAGTCGGTTAAGCGTCCGACTTTTGCTTGGGTCATGATCTCGCGGTTCGTGGGTTCGAGCCCCGCATCGGGCTCTGTGCTGCCTGCCAGCTTAGAGCCTGGAGCCTGTTTCAGAGTCTGTGACTCCCTCTCTCTCTGACCCTCCCCTACTCACGCTGTCTCTCTCTCTCCTAGAAATAAATAAAACATTTAAAAAATTTAAAAAAAAAAAAAAGAAAAGAAAGCTGGAGTAGCTATACTTATATCAGACAAGTATATCTGGACTTTAAAGTAAAGACAGTAACAAGGGATGAAAAACGGCATTATATTACAGGGTCTATCCATCAGGAAGAGCTAACAATTATAAATGTCTACACACCAAATATGGGAGCACCTAAATACATAAAACAATCACAAACAGAAACAATCTATGGATAAGAATGTGCTAATAGCAGGGGATTTAATACTCCACTTACAGCAATGGATAGATCTACTAGACAGAAAATCAATCAAGACACAATGAACTTAAATGACACATTGGACCAGATGGATCTGACAGATATATTTAGAACTCTACATCCTGAGACCATGGAATTCATTTTCTTCCAAGTGCGCATAGCACATTCTCCAAGACAGATCACATACTGGGATATAAAGCAGCCCTCAATAAATATAAAAGAATTGAGATCATGCCATGCACATTTTCAGATCACAATGCTATGAAACTTGAAATCAATCACAGGAAGAAGTCTGTTAAAGAACACCCTACTAAAGAATGAATGGGCCAATCAGGCAATTAGAGAAGAAATTTAAAAAAATACATATGGAAACACATGAAAATGAAAATACAACAATCCAAACTCTATGGGATGCAGCAAAGGCAGTCCTAAGAGGCAAGTACATTGCACTCCAGGCCTATTTCAAGAAATTAGAAAAAGCACAAGTGCAAAATCTAACAGCGCACCTAAAGGGAACTAGAGAGAGAGCAACAAGAGCAGCCCAAACCCAGTAGGAGAAGAGAAATAATAAAAATCAGGGCAGAAATAAACAATATAGAAACCAAAAAAACAGTTGAACAGATCAATGAAACCAAGAGTTGGTTTTTTGAAAAAATAAAACAAAATTGATAAACCTCTAGCCAGGCTTCTCAAAAAGAAAAGAGAAGGCACTCAAATAGACAAAATCATGAATGGAAATGGACTTATTACAACCAATCCCTCAGAAATACAAGCAATTATCAGGGAATACTATGATAAATTATATGCCAACAAATTGGACAACTTAGAAGAAATGGACAAATTCCTAAACACACACACAATACCAAAATTCGCATGGAAAGAGATAGAAACCTGAAGAGACCCATAACCAGTGAGGAAATCTAAACAGTTATCAAAAACTTCCCAACTGAGCGCTAGCGATTTTCGCTACATTCTTTTGTGGGTTCGAGCCAGCCCGCTGTTGCCTGGAGCCTGCTCAGCCTCAGACTTGATCCTCCCCTGCTCACGCTGTCTCTCTTCTCTCCTAGAAAAATAAACATTAAAAAAAAAATAAAATAAATATTTCCCAACAAATAAGAGCCCTGGGTCAGATGGCTTCCCTGGGGAATTCTACGAGACATTTTTTTTTTAATTTTTTTTTAATGTTTTATTTATTTCTAGAGAGAGATAGAGACAGCGTGAGCAGGAGGGTCAGAGAGAGGGAGTCACAGACCGAACAGGCTCCAGGCTCCGAGCTGGCAGTCAGCACAGAGCCCGACGCGGGGCTCGAACCCACGAACCGCGAGATCATGACCCAAGCGAAAGTCGGACGCTTAACCGACTAAGCCACCCAGGCGCCCCTCTACCAGACATTTAAAACAGAACTAATGCCCATTCTTCTCAAGCTATTCCAAAAAACAGAAATCGAAGGAAAACTTCTGGACTCATTTTATGAAGACAGCATCACTTTGATTTCCAAGCGAGACAGAGACCCAGCAAAAAAAAAAAGAGAACAACAAGCCAATATCCTTGATGAATACAGATGCAAAAATCCTCAAGAAATACTTGCAAATCAAATCCAACAGCACATAAAAAGAATTATCCACCAAGATCAAGTGGGATTCATTCCTGGGTTACAGGGCGCAAATCAATCAATGCGATACATCACATCAACAAAAGATAAAAACCATATGATCTTGTTGATAGATGCAGAAAATGCATTTGACAAAATACAGCATCCCTTCTTAAAAAAGACTCTTGAGAAAGTTGGGAGAGAAGGAACTTACTTAAACATCATAAAAGCCATCTATGAGAAGCCTTCAGCTAACATCCTCAACGGGGGAAAAACTGAGAGCTTTCCCCCTGAGATCAGGAACACGACAGGGATGTCCACTCTCACCACTCCTGTTTAACATAGTGCTGGAAGTGCTAGCATCAGCCATCAGACAACAAAAGGAAATCAAAGGCACCAGAATTGACAAAGAAGTCGTCAAACTTTCACTTTTTGCAGATGACATGATACTCTACATAGAAAACCTGACAGACTTCACCAGAAGCCTACTAGAACTGATCCATGAATTCAGCAAAGTTACGGGGTACAAAAATCAACGTACAGAAATGGGTTGCATTTTTATACACCAACAATGAAGCAACGGAAAGAGAAATCAAGAAACTGATCCCATTCACAACTGCACAAAAAAACATAAAATACCTAGGAAGAAACCTAACCAAAGATATGAGATGTGTATGATGAAAACTACAGAAAACTACAGAAACTTAGGAAGGAAATTGAAGAAGACACAAAGAAATGGGAAACATTCCATGCTCATGGATTGAAAGAATATAGTTAAAATGTCATTACTATCCAAAGCAATCTACGCATTCAGTGCAATCCCAATCAAATTTGCACCAGCTTTCTTCTCAAAACTAGAACTATCCTCAAATTTGTATGGAACCACAAAAGACCCCAAAGAGCCAAAGTAATATTGAAGTAGAAAACCAAAACAGGAGATATCACCATCCCAGACTTTAGCCTCTACTACAAAGCTGTCATCATCAAGACAGCATGGTATTGGCACAAAAACAGACATGTAGACCAATGGAACAGAATTGAGAACTCAAGAAGTGGACCCAAAAGCGTACAGCCAACTAATCTTTGACAAAGCAGGAAAGAGTATCCAATGGAAAAAAGACAGCCTCTTTAACAGATGGTGCTGGGAGAACTGGACAGCAACATGCAGAAGAATGAAACTAGATCATTTCCTCACACCATACACAAAAATAAACTCAAAATGGATAAAGGACCTAAACGTGAGACAGGAAACTATCAACACCCTAGAGGAGAAAGCAGGAAACAAACTCCTTGACCTCCACCGCAGCAACTTCTTACTTGACACATCCCCAAAAGCAAGGGAATCAAGAGCAAAAATAACTGTTGGGACCTCATCAAGATTAAAACTTCTGCACAGCAAAGGAAACAACCCAGAAAATTAATAGGCAACCAACGGAATGGGAAAAGATAGTCGCAAATGACATATCAGATAAAGGGTTAATATCCAGAATCTATAAGGAACTCACCAAACTCACACCCGAAAAACAAACAACCCAGTGAAGAAATGGGCAGAAGATATGAACAGACACTTCTCCAAAGAGGACATCCAGATGGCCAACAGACACATGAAACGATGCTCAGCATCCCTCCTCATCAGGGAAATACAAATCAAAACCACACTGAGATACCACCTCACGCCAGTCAGAGTGGCTAAAATGAGCAAATCAGAGGACTCTAGATGCTGGCGAGGATGTGGAGAAACGGGCACCCTACTACACTGTTGGTGGGAATGTAAAGTGGTGCAGTGTGGAGGTTCCTCAAAAAATTAACAATAGAACTCCCCTATGACCCAGCAACAGCACTGCTAGGAATTTACCCAAGGGATACGGGAGTGCTGATGCATAGGAGCACATGTACCCCAATGTTCATAGCAGCACTCTGAACAATAGCCAAAACATGGAAAGAGCCTAAGCGTCCATCAACGGACGAATGGATCAAGATGTGGTATCTATACAATGGAATACTACATGGCAATGAGAAAGAATGAAATCTGGCCATGTGTAGCAACATGAATGGAACTTGAGGGTGTTATGCTGAGCAAAATAAGTCAGGCAGAGAAGGACAGATACCATATGTTTGGACATATAAGAGGATTAGGAGGAACTTGATGGAGGACCATGGGGGAGAAGAAGGGGAAATGGTGGGGGAGAGGGAGGGAGGCAAACTATGAGAGGCTCTTGAATGCTGAGAACAAACTGAGGACTGATGGGGGTGGGGGGAGGGGAAAGGGGTGATGGGCATGGAGGAGGGCACTTGTGGCGATGAGCATTGGGTGTTACATGGAAACTAACTTGTCAATAAACTAATTAATTAATTTTTTTTAAAAAAGTAGCAGAGGACCCAAATGGGCATTTTTCCAAAGACACATAGTCAACAGACATGAAAAGATGCTCAGTGTAACTAATCATCAGGGAAATGCAAATCAAATCCACAATGAGACATCACCTCACACCAGTCAAAATGGGTAGTATTAAAAAGACAAGAAATAACAAGTATTCATAATAAAATAGAGGAAAAAGAACTTTTGTGCATTCCTGGGTGGACTGTAAAGTGGCACAGCCACTGTGGAAAACAGTATGAAGGGTCCTTAGAAAACTAAAAAACAGAAATATCGTATGATCTAGTAAATCTACTTCTGAGTATTTACCTAAAGAAAATGAAAACACTAATTCAAAAAGATATACACATCCCTGTTTGCTGCAGCATTATTTACAATAAATTTAAGGTTTCACAATCTAAGTGTCCACTGGTAGATAAATGAATAGACATCACACACACACACACACACGGGAATATTACTCGGCCATTAAAAAAAATGAAATCATAGGGCATCTGGCTAGCATAGCTGGTTCACAGCGCAACTCTTCATCTCCTGGTCATGAGTTCAAGATCTATGTCGGGCATGGATAGTACCTTAAAAAAAAAAAAAAAAGGAATCTGGACATTTACGACAAGGAAGGACCTAGAGGGTATTATGCTAAGTGAAATAAGTCAGAAAAAGGCAAATAATATATGATTTCAGTTATGTATGGAATGTAAAAAAACAATCAACAGCATTAACAAAAGAGGCAGACTTATAAATACAGAGAACTAGTGCTTGCCAAAAGGAAAGAGTGTGGGGTGACGGACAAAATAGGTGAGAGAGATCAAGAGGCACAAACTTCCAGCTCTAAAACAAGTTATAAAGATGAAAAGTACATTATAAAGAATAGTCAATAATATTGTAATAACTTTGGTGGCAGACAGTACACTTATGATGAGCACTTTGTAATGTATGTAATAGTCAAATCATTATGTTGTACACCTGAAACTAAAATTAATGTCAATTATACTTCAGTTAAAAAAAAGAGGGAGATGGGAACACCAGAGAACTTGCACTCCCTGTCTTTCCATCATGTGAGGACACAAGAAAGCCATCTGCAAACCCAGAACAATCCTATCAGGAACCAAAGCAGCAAGCACCTTAATCTGAACTTCCCTCCCAGCTTCCAGAACTGTGAACAATGAATTTGTTCTTTAAACCACCTAGTCTATGGTATTTTGTTACAGCTGACCAAGAAAATTCCTGCTTATCATGAGTGGTATTCCATTATATAGAGATTTGTTTATTCATTCAACTGTTTTTGATGGACTTTGGGTTTTTTCCCCTTTTACCATTAAAAGTAAAGTTGCTCTTGGGGCGCCTGGGTGGCTTAGTCGGTTAAGCGTCTGACTTTCGCTTAGGTCATGATCTCGCGGTTCGTGGGTTCGAGCCCCGCGTCGGGCTCTGTGCTGACTGCCAGCTCAGAGCCTGGAGCCTGTTTCAGTCTGTGACTCCCTCTCTCTCTGACCCTCCCCTGTTCACGCTGTCTCTCTCTCTCTCCTAGAAGTGAATAAAACATTAAAAAAAAAAAAGTAAAGTTGCTCTTTAAATATTTGTCCACAGGTCTTTGCATAAACATATGCTTTTATTTCCTTTGGATAAATACCTAGGGATGGGATGACTGGGTTGTCTGAAAGCTGTATATTTAATCTTATATATTTTTTTAAAAAATGTTTATTTAGCGGTGGCTCAGCTGGTTAAGTGTCCAATTCTTGATTTTGGCTCAGGTCATGATCTCATGGTTCATGAGTTCAAGCCCCACTTCGGGCTCTGCACTGACTACAAAGAGCCTGCTTGGCATTCTTTCTCTCCCTCCCTCCCTCTGTCCACACCCCACTCATGTTCTCTATCTCAAAATACATAAACTTTTTAAAAATATTTATTTAGGGGCGCCCGGGTGGCTTAGTCGGTTGGGCGTCCGACTTTCGCTCAGGTCATGATCTCGCGATTCGTGGGTTCAAGCCCCGCGTCGGGCTCTGTGCTGAGTGCCAGCTGAGAGCCTGGAGCCTGTTTCAGTCTGTGACTCCCTCTCTCTCTGACCCTCCCCTGCTCACGCTGTCTCTCTCTCTCTCCTAGAAATAAATAAAACATTAAAAAAATATTTATTTATTGGGAAACCTGAGTGGCTCAGTTGGTTAAGCATCCAATCTGATTTCAGCTCAGGTCATGATCTCACAGTTCATGAGATCAAGCTCCACATCAGGTTCTGCACTAATGGTGTGAAGCCTGCTTGGGATTCTTTCCCTCTGCCCCTCCCCTGCTTGCTCATGCATGCACTCTCTCAAAAATAAATAAATAAACTTACTAATAAATATTTATTTTGAAAGTGTCTGCACCAGTGGAGGAGGGACTGGGGGGAGAGAAAGACAGGGAGGAGAGAGAGATAGAGAGACAGAGAGAGAATCCTAAGCAGGCTCCATGTTCAGCACAGAGCTCAATCCATCTCACAACCCAAGATTAAGAGTCAGACACTTAATTGGCTGAGCCACCCCAGGCACCTCTGTATGTTTAATTTTAAAGACACTACCAAATTGCTTTCCAAAGTGCTTATATAATTTCCATTCCTACCATCAGTAGATCAGAGTTCCATTTGGTCCACATACTTGACAAAAGTTGGTGTGGCCAGAGTTTTTAATGTTATCAATTCTAAAAGTGTACAGTGGCTAAGCCATTATGGGTTTAATTTTTCATTTTCCTAATGACTCTTCCTAGCATCTTTTTATGTAATTTTGGCCAAACTTTTTTTTGAAATATCTGTTCAAATCTATTGCTTGTTTTTAAAAAGTGTTTCTATTTAGTTATAAATGTTCTTTACATATTTTAGATACTTGTCCTTTCTTAAATATGTTTTGCAAATAAAGTCCCTCTCTTCTTCTTCTGGGCCTGCCATAATGCATATTTGGGTCAGCCTGTTGGTATCCTACAAGCCCCTTAAGCTCTCTTTACTTTTCTTCTTCTTCCTTTTTTTTTTTTTGCTCCTCTGACTTGACAATTTCAAATGACCTGTCTTCAAGTTTTTAGATTCTTTACCTGATCAAGTCTGCTATTGAACCTCTCTAGTAAATTTTTCACCTTAATTGTTGTTTAGCTTTAAAATTTCTGGTTGGTTTTGTTTTACAGTTCCTATCTCTTTATTGATATTCTCACAGTGTCCGTGAATTGTTTTCTGATATTGTTGTCTGTGTTCTCTTAACACATTGAGCATCTTTAGCATAGGTGTTTTATATTTTTGTCAAGTAATTCAGAGGCCTACATTTCTATATGGCAAATTTCCAGACATTTATTTTCTTCCTTTGGTTGGACCATATTTCCTTATTTCTTAGTATGTTCTGTGATCTTCTGTTGAGATTTTGGCACTTGAAAAAAACCCCAACTTTTCCAGATCTGGTCCTGTGCAGAAGAAGACCTTTACTAATCTCCTCAGCTTAGAGGTTCTGGGATCACTCAGATCTTTTCTGGGAATGCATATTCCCTGTGTTTGCACATGTGTGTGTATTAATTACACCATATGTAATTGCCTTTAAATACCTTAAATTTCCTAGAGAGGCTCTCCCTTGTCGCTGCTTAGAAGTCAGTCACTTCCTGCACCACAGGAAGGCATAGGCATCTCCCTGGCCTCTGCATATTATTTGCTGCATGGTATGCAGAGTTTTTTTGTAAATGTAATCAAAACTCAGTTGATCCTCTGATGATCCTAACTGCCAGAAGCAGCTCTGAAGCCTGCTATGTAGTCCTTCCCGCTTAACTTGATTTCTTGCTACAACCTCCATAACCCAGACTGACCTGCAGATTACAGATAACCATGGCCTTAATCCATTTCTGTGCTGCACTTGCTGTGCCCTCTACAGTCAGAACTTTCCGATTTTGACTTAACCCCTCATTCAAAGCCCAGCCCCACTGGTCACCTATCAGTGTTTCTTCAAGATTTCCCCCTAACCTTCTCCTCCAGACTGAATGAAATATCCCAGACCCCACCAAAGTCGACACAATATCTATGAAGTCCCCTGAAGTGGAATAAACACTAGCTCCAAGGACAGTATTAATGTGCCGACTCCTATGCTTCTGTGTCCATCTCATGTCCACCCTTCTCCTGGTACCCTTCATCACCTATGAGTCTACGCTGTCCTCAACATTCTCCCTTCATCTCATGTATTTCTCGTAACTTGAGTATGTGAAACTCAATGCCATCAACTAGATACCCATGCAAGAGGCCCAGTCCTCAGCTACTTCCCTTTCCTAGTCTGAAAATGGTTTTACCATCACAACCTAGAGATTGCTTTTTGCAATCACAGCTCATTTACCTGGACATATACAGTACCCACAAACATTTTGGATGTCTCCATCCTGAAGCTCTCCCTACATCTCCAAACATAGGTGTCCAGCTGCCTACTGGCAGCTTTTACTCAGTAGTCTCTGAAACACCTCAGATCTTAAAATAGACAAAACAGGGGCGCCTGGGTGGCTCAGTCGGTTAAGTATCCGACTTCGGCCCAGGTCATGATCTCACGGTTCGTGAGTTCGAGCCCCGCATCAGGCTCTGTGCTGACAGATAGCTCAGAGCCTGGAGCCTCCTTCAGATTCTGCCTCCCTCTCTCTCTGACCCTCCCCTGCTCACTCTCTCTCTCTCTCTCTCAGAAATAAATAAAATATTAAAAAAATAAAAATAAAAATAAAAATAAAATAGACAAAACAAAGTTCCCAATATCCCCGGTGAAAATTACTCTGTGACCAATTTTCCCATGTCAATTGATGGAATTTTCATCCTTCCCATTGCTTAGATCAAAACCCTAGGGTCATCTCTGAAAGCGCTTCACTTTCTCACTATTATAGAATGTTTATGTCCCACCCGCACCCCCCAATTCATATTTTGACACTGTACCTTCCACAACCTGATGGTATTAGGCACTGAAGCCTTTGGGCCAAAATTAGGAAGCAGGCCCTCACCAGACACAGAAACTGACCAACCTGATCTTGGACTTCTAGTCTCCAGAACTATGAGAATTAAATTCCTGCTGTTTATAAATCACCCAGTTTATGGTATTTTATTACAGCAGTAGAAGCAGACCAAGCATGCAACTTCCCTTCCACATTAGGAAATCTAGTTGGCCCTTAATAAAAATAGATCTAGAATCCAGCTACCTCTCCTAAGCCCTGAACTGGAATATTACACTGGGCTCCACCTTAGTTTTCCTTCCTGTCTCCTCCTTCTCACAATCTCTTCTCCACAGTGAAGCCAGATGAAGCCTGTTAAAGCCTGGAAAGATCATCTCCTTCCTCTAATCCCAAAACTCCTGTCACCTCCAGAACAGATAAGCAATTTCTCAGGCAGCCATTTCAGTCCTGAATCCTGTCTTATTGTCTGTTCCCACCTGAAGGAAAAGGAATCTATGGTTTCCATAATGCTCCCAACTTACCTGTATCTCTAAGTATTTTTACATGCCAGTACGGAAATAACCTTTCCTCAGCTGTTTCCATCAAGCACACAAAACGGAAATACCTCTATATAATCCCTGGTATGGACCCAGGGCGGGGGGGGGGCTTGGGTTTTCTCTTAGAGTCCCCAGACACTACAGTGCAAAGAACACAGGAGTGGGAGGAGGCAACGTGGGACTGGGACACCCTACACGTACCGGGACGGGTGCCATGAGTGCGTCTGTAGCCATGTTTTAACAGGTAGGTTGCAGATGAATATAATCACGTCAGATTTCAACGGCCTCAGGCTGGCCCGTGACCCAGGTGAATCTATGACTGGGTGTCTAACCTCTGTGCCTCAGTGTTCGATCTTAATAGCTCTGTGTCCTTGAAGTCAACCTTCTAGTGACTCAATGTCTCCATCACCCTCCTTCAGTCTGCTTCTCCAATCAACAACCTTTGGGAAGCTCTGAAAGCCCTGATGTAATTCATGTCGCTCCTTTCTTTAAAATCCCCACAGCTTCCAGAATCCCGAGAATGCAGGTAGAACCCTCGGCCTGCTATTCCAGGTGCGACTACGCCTCAAACACTGTTCCTCGCAGGCACACCGGCTCCCAGCGTTCCCGAACGCTTCCAGCTGAGTCGCACTCCCAGCCTCTGCACGGGTCTGCTCCTCATCGCAACCACAACAGTAAAATTGAACAGGGAAGCGGAGATGTCACGTTCGCTCAGGGCCACTGTCAGAAAGGGGACCCCACCTACCAGTGCCTCATTGTCCCAGGCAGTAGGCCTGCGACGTGAGGAGGTGAGCAGGCGCCCCTCCGTCGGCGCTGCAGGACCTGGGAGGCGGTGAGGGGCGGAGAACGCAGCGTTTACCTGAGCCAGGTCCCTCAGCGTGGCTGCCGCCATCCGGGCCCGTGGGCGGAGCGCGGGGCCGGGACCGGGCAGGCCGTGGTGCGGGGCGCCCTGGGCGGCGTCGCCGAGCCTCAGACCCGCCTCTGTGCGGCGGGGACGACGGCTCCTCCGACTCCTTCCCCGGCGCGTCACCTCCGCGCAGACCCGCCGCTCCGGAACTTCTCCCGGATGAATACAGGGGAGAAGCCAAAATGACCGCCGGGAGGAGGACGCCGGAAGTCCCGGCCCGCGCTAGGCGTCATACACGGAAGGCCTCTGTGCTAAGCCTTCATTGGCTCGGCGAGGCGGCCGTTAGACGCGAAGCCTGCCGGGTAATGTAGTTCCCACGGACTCAGGTGCCTCGGGCCAGGGCGCGCCCCAGACAACCCGCCGAGTTAAGAGCCGCGAACTCCCCCGGGGAATGGCGTCTGCGAGTCCAAGGGAGTAGAAGGGTCTTTGTCCTCTCCTCAAGGAGCAGGACTCAAGTTTCTGGGGCGTGTTGGGTGTTGCCTGCAGCTGTTCTCCCAAGCATTTCAAGAAGTGTTAACTTCGGACTTCGTGAAGTTCAGTTTGCTCCCAGAGGCTACAGATCCAAATGCCCTTATCCGTACGTAGTCATTCAGACAAAACCAGTGTGTACACTGGTAGCAGAAGCTAACATGTCACGTTGCAATTCAGATCCATACACTATGAAGTGTATGAAGGGTCGTTTTATCGGTCTTTGTTTGATCAGGGACAAGAGAAAAAAACAGGTTGCGTCGTTACAGGAAATATTAGGGATTCTAGGCTACCCTGAAGCAGGAAATCGTGATCTCTGTAATTACTACAGAAAATATCTCCCGTAACTGAAAATTATTGTGTACAATTTAGTGAGCGACATGTTTACCTGTTTTTATCTATTTAATATATCTTTTTGGATAGCCTAATAGTCATTTTTTTATGGAAATGTGACATCAATCTCAAAAATAGAACCCTTAAGAACCTATTTTGATAGCTTCAGTGGCTTCCATGTTCTTAGGTGTAGCATGTATGAAAAGGATTCTCTGAACACCAAAATGCAGGGAGCAACCTAAATCCATGATTTCATCTCATTACTGGAAAGTAGTTATCATTTCCCCTATGATTACAGTAAATAAATATTTTGCATGAGGAATTGATATTATCTGAGAAAAACTTGTAAAATGCAAATTACAGAAAGCTATTAATAGTGGCTATGTAGTGATTTAGAATTTGTGTCAGAAATGTCTTAATGGAAATAAGTGGATGGTAAAAAGTTCTTAGAGAAATTGTATCAGTGATGTCTGAGAAGAGTTACAGTTAAGCTGAACATGTGACTATAACAATCAATCACTGTGAAGACTTTGTCTGCAAAATTTGATTCTTATTCTTGAAACGAAGCTATACTCGCATTCAGGGAAAGCTAACAGGGACACGAGGAACAGGCAGAATTGTAAAAATATAAAGGGAAGCTAAAGTTTCTTGTTTATTCACTGTTCTAATAAACAGTCAATTGAGTATTTGGCTTTAAGAACTTATTGTAGATGCATAAGAGACTTTAGGACACAAAAGGGACAAAAGATTCCTGCTCTCCTGGGGGTAATATTATATATAAGGAGGTCACAAAAATCGTGAAAGAAGAAATACTAAATCATGTAGCATGTTAGAATGTAGTAGGCACAGTGGAAGAAATAAAGTGAATGTGCTTAGAAGTATGGTATGCATACTACATAGCGCAGTAAGGGGGGCCTCTCTGATAAGAGGGTCACTGAGTAAAAACTTGAAGGATAATATATGAGGGATAACTATGTGAGTATTTTTGGAATAAGCTGTAGGCAGAATACGTAGGTGGTTAGATAGTTTCGGGGGATAAAGCACTCAAAGGGCTCCTAGGCAGTGGAAGACGCCTGCCACGTCGGCCATTAGCCTGACCTGCTCACTGCGGAGACGCTCCGGGGATGTATGTGAGAAACCTTGGCTCTACCTCTGGGAGCTTGCAGTTCTTCATGTGGATGGACTCCAAGGCCTGGAACTAGGCAGCCTCATTTTTCATAGAACCCTGGTTTTCAAGTTCAACTCCTAGACCTTCACCATCAGTGTCACCTGGTGACTTGTTAGAAATGCTCACTCTCGGGTCTCCTGGGGGGGGGCGGGGCTCAGTTGGTTAAGCGTCTGACTCTTGGTTTTGGCTCAGGTCATAATCTCCTGGTTCATGGGTCTGAGCCCTGCATCAGGGTCTGCACTGACAGCACAGAGGCTTCTTGGGATTCTCTCTCTCTCCCTCTCCCCTCACCTCCCCTGCTTGCTCACTCTCTCCCAAAATAAATAAACAATTTTTAAAATGCTGATTCTCATTTCAGAAACTAACCTAGAGATTCTGTGAATCAGGACCTAGAATCTGTGTTTTAACAGTTTTCTAGGTGGTTCTGATACATGTTTGATATTTGATAACATTCCATGGTTCTATTGTAAATGTTCTGGACCAGGTCACAGTGTTTCTGACAGTAATCGGAGGGTCCTCTCTAAATGTGCAGGATTTTTGAAGAGGAGGAGGAGGGAGAGGTAGGAAGAAGGAGAAGAAGATATCAGGACAAGTTACTTGCCCTAATACAAAACATTATATACAATTATAAGATAGAATGTGAAAAGTCTATGACAGTTCTCCCTCCTGGAGAAAAACATCTGCAGTAGAGCATTATCTTTTCAGAACTGTATCTGCACGTGTGTGCATCATTAAGTGTTCAAATGTATTCTTTTATAAATTGGTTTTCTCTGGGGCGCCTGGGTGGCTTAGTCGGTTAAGCGTCTGACTTTCGCTTAGGTCATGATCTCGCGGTTCGTGGGTTCGAGCCCAGCGTCGGGCTCTGTGCTGACTGCCAGCTCAGAGCCTGGAGCCTGTTTCAGAGTCTGTGACTCCCTCTCTCTCTGACCCTCCCCCGCTCACGCTGTCTCTCTCTCTCTCTCTCCTAGAAATAAAAAAATATTTTAAAAAATTTTTTTAAAAATTGGTTTTCTCAGTAAAAATTAAGTCCATGTTTTGACTTTCTCATGTAATACCTCTTGGACAACCTAAAGCTACTTTCTCATTTCACACCCAGTACCTACTGATACTTCCTTCTCTTGAGACCTTGTAGACCTAAAGCTGCCTTTTGGTTGTTGTTGTTTTGTTTTTTTTTTTAATGTTTATTAATTTATTTTGAGAGAGAGGGACGGAGGAGGGGCAGAGAGAGAGGGGGACAGAGAATCGCAAGCAGGCTCTGCAGCTGTCAATGCAGAGCCTGACACGGGGCTCGAACCCACAAACCATGAAATCATGACCGGAGCAGAAACCAAGAGTCAGATGCCTAATCGACTGAGCCATCCAGGTGCCCCTAAAGTTGCCTTCTTTTAATCTTTTTATAACATTTTTAAAATGTTTATTTATTTTTAGAGAGAGAGAGACAGAGTATGAATGGGGGAAGGGCAGAGAGAGAGAGAGGGAGACAGAATCTGAAGCAGGCTCCAGGCTCGGAGCTGTCAGCACAGAGCTGTCAGCACTCCCGAACCGTGAGATCATGACCTCAGCCAAAGTTGGATACCTAACTGCCTAAGTCCCTCGGGCATCCTTAAAGCCACCTTCTTTTAAAGACTGTTTTGTGTTTGGTGCACTGCATGTACTAAACCCAGCCAGCTGCTGTGAGGAACTAGGGCCTGTGGCTATGTGTCACCTCTGTCCCTGCAGGACCCCTTCTCCAAGGCCAAAGAAAATTCCTCCAAGGTGAGTAGAGTCCTCCAAGTGCTGGCCAAGCCTCTCTGCAGCTCCCCATGGGAAGAAAAAACAGACCAAGCAATGACAGCACTAAGGCCTAGAGGCTGGCAACCATGTCCCAGGGCTCAAATTCACCTGAGATTCCTGATGGACAGTCCGTGAGTGCCGGAGACCGAAACTGCGCAGGTCATCCCTGATGGCAAGGCCCAGGGAAAAACCGGTGGGAAAGGACTGCAAGGCAGTCAGAAGAACCCCCGGAAGAATTCTTCTTCTCTACTTTGTCTGTACCTTTTACTCTCACTTCTGCTGTTAGTCTATTCTAGGGTTAATATGAAACCAGAATCGCCCAAAGTTCCCCCCTTCCTCCAAAATGGAATGTACCTAAATATCATGTCCGCCCCCTCAATCACATGTTGTCTAATGAATATTGTAGCAATGAGCAAAATTGGAGACAGTCCGGTATGCATGGGGTCTATAAGAGACCGAGAATTCATTTTCCTTGTACGGGTCTAATTGCCAGTAAGAACACATATTATGCCGTAAGCACAGACAACAAGAAGACTTACTAGCTGTGGAGGGCTTTCTCGAAAAAGTGTAAGAGAAATATTTGCCCGCTGACCTCGAGCCTGTAAGGCAACTTATGGATTGTTCTGGCCAAAGAATGAGATTGGTAAATGCAGAGACCAAATTCTAGCTGATCCACATAAAACATTTCCATACGTCATCTATGATAAATGTTGACATTGTTCTTTCTTAGTAAGGGGTTGTGAGCGTCTGTTACCTACAACCGCGGGTACAAGTATATCCTGTTTTTGCATGCCCACTGAACTTAAACAATTAAAGGGCCCTGTGATCTCATGTATTCTGGCAATATGCTTCACTTATCCGTAGATACCCTGCCACACGTAGTAAAGAATATGTAGAACTTTGTCATGACTACCTGGTTAAATTTTATTGGTTGACGTGGAAATCACGTACCGTGAAATCACTGTTGCCAAGAAAACTTAGAAATGTTAAGTCCTATGACTGTACTCAAAAAATGTAAATCATTTAAACATGATTGTTCGAATTTGCTATATAAAAACCCTAAGCTGAAAAATATATTTGAGCAGTCCACCTGAAGAGGCTGGCTCCGTGTCTTCTTTCGCCGACGCCAACCATCACTCTCCGGGCCAACCCTGGCTTGCAGAGGCTGGTCCCCTGCACGTGAGGTCACCTCCTCAGCCACGGGCAGGTCCCCAAGATTGCATGGACACATGTGCACGAGAGGGACCAGCACTGCTCGGCTGCCACAGGTGGGGCTCAACTTCCGGAGCAGGAGGAAGCGGGGCCTCAGCTTGGGAGCCGGAGGCGGGGACACTGCCGCTGCGGGAGGAAGCTGGGATGCAGCGGCCGGTGGCGGCCACCTGCACCTGACCTCTGATGCCAGCACGAGGGTCTCCCCCTCCAAGTCTGCGGGTTAAGGCAGGCCAGCCTGAGGTTTCAGATCACGCCTGTCTGGGGAGGACTCCCCTGAGCAGACAGACACAGGACTGCAGCTTCCTTGGGAACCCCGGGTTCAGACTGATGGTGCCCCGGCCTTCTCTGTCTGGGCTCCACTTCGCTAGGGCGGGTTTGGAGAGGGCCCCGGCGGGACGGAGGAGCACACCTCCACTGCTGTGCCATCCTTCCCTCAAGGATCACAGCCCCACGCTGTTCCCGGAAGCAGGAACTCTGTATTTTACCCTCTCCGTAGTCATTTCTGGCGGGTATAGGTTACTGTTCACTTAGATCAAGGCACTGAGCAAATGCAAGCGGCCACCCCAGGGAACTCAGGATGGACCACGTGGCAAACTGTGCGGTCACGTCTTCTCACTTGGGGGCCAGTTCCCACTTTTCTTAAGAACATGTAGGTAACATGTTGTATCTGCCTGACCATACAAAAAAGGTGAGGTTTCTTACTGATGCCACAGTCTCTTTATTGGGTTGCCTGTGAGGCACATCGCATTGTTTTAATGCTTATTTAATAATAAAACTCTTTTCTTTCTCTTTTGCTTGTGTGTGGAAAGCTTTTCTGGTCAGCAGGTATTTTGTTTGTTTCCCCAAAAGATCCTCCTCCCTCAGAACTCCAAAACACTGAGTGTACAAACCAAAAGTGAACTCTAATTTAGACTATGAACTTGGGGAGATAATGATGTGGCAGTTTAGGCTCATTCGTTGTGACAGACGACCCACTCTGATATAGGATGTTCCTAGTGGAACACGCTGCGCATCTGGGGACAGGCAGGCGGTATACAGGAACTCCCTGTACTTTCTGCTCTATTTTGCTATGAACCTAAAACTGCTCTAAAATAAGTTTAAGAATTAAAAATTCATTAGTGAAAAACACTAACAGTTTAGAAAATAATCTTTAAGTAATTAACATTTTTTATTATGGTAAAAGGTACATAAGGAAAAATTTACTATTTTAACCACTTTTTAAGTGCACGATTTGGTGGCAGTGAGTACATTCACACGCTGTACAACCATCACGCCTATCCATCTCCAGAATTCTTACAGCAGAAGCTTGGGGCCTGGCTTGGTGGCACATGGAAACGTTCTGGTTCTCCAAGTGTGAAACTTCTCCAGCAGGACCAAAAGCCTGTCCACTTGAGTTCTTATGAGGGCTTTATTACAGAGTCCTGACTAAGTCATTGGCCATTGGCTGATGCAACCTCCAGCCCGTCCTTCCCCAGAAGTGGGGGTTGAGGGGTAGGGATTGCAAATTCGAATCCTTTATCACATGATCGCTCCTCCTAGCAACTTGGCTCTGGCCCTGGGTGGGTTTAGAAAGGAAAAATCACCTTCATTAATAACAAGACACTCATTTTACCTTTATGGCTCTGAACCGTTTTTAGGAACTATGGATGAAGACCAGTATATCTGAGAAATGATATATAATAGTATTTCTTATAAATCATTGTTTCACACCAGCAATGAACAAATGTAATTTGAAATAAAAAATATTACCAGGGGTGTCTGGGTGGCTCGGTTGGGCATCCGACTTCAGCTCAGGTCATGATCTCACAGTTCATGGGTTCAAGCCCTGCATCGGGCTCTGTGCTGACAGCTAGCTCAGAGCCTGGAGACTGCTTCAGTTTCTGTGTCTCCCTATCTCTCTGACCCTCCCCTGCTCACACTGTCTCTCTTTCTCAGAAAAAAATTTTTTTTAAATATTACCATTTACTTTAGTACCCCCAAAATGAAATACGTAGTTATCAAGCTAACAAAACATGTACAAGATATATATGGGGAAACTACAAAATTCTGATGAAAGATACCAAAAAAGAACTAAATAAATGGAGAAATATACCAGGTTCATGAACAAGAAGACTCACTATTGTCCAGATGTCAGTTTTTTTCCAAATTTATCTATATATTCAACACACTCTTAATAAAAGAGGAGAGGCATGGAGAGGCAAAAGAACCAAAGTTGCTAATTAATTCAATATTCAAGAAAAGGAACAAAGTCAAAGACTGAGACTACTCAACTTCAAGATTACTATAAAACAACAGTGACAGGGGTGCTGGGGTGGCTCAGTCAGTTAAGTGTCCAATTTCACCTACATCCAATTTCAGCTACTCTCTCTGCCCCTCCCCTGCTCATTCTGTGTCTCTCTCAAAAATAAATAAACATTTAAAAAAAATAAAGCAACAGTGATCAAGACAATGTGTTGCTGGCTAAAGAATCTATAAGATTAATGGAACAGAATAGTGAGTGGAGAAATAGACCTATGGTCAACTGTCTTTGACAGAGTAACAAAGCAATGCAATGGAGCACAGATAATCTTTTCCTTTTCAACAAATAAGCTGGAACAACTGGACATCCACATGCAAAAAAAAAAAAAAAATCTAGACAGTCTTTATTCCTTTCACAAAAATGAACTCAGAGGGGATCACAGACCTAAATGTATAACAATAACAACTATAAAATTCCTAGAAGGTAATAAAGGGAAAAACTTAGATAACCTTGGGGATGGTGATAACTTTTTCAATACAAAACCAAAGACACAATACATTACAGAAATAACTGATAAGCTGGACTTCATTAAAATTCAAAACTTCTGCTCAGGAAAGACAATGTCAAGAGAATAGAGGACAAGCCACAGATCAGAAGAAAACATTTGCAAAGGACACATCTAATCAAAGACTGTTATCAAATACATACAAAGAACTCTTAAAACCCTACAGTAACAAACACTCAATTTAAAAGTGGGCAAAAAATACCATTAAAAAAATGGACAAAAGACCTTCACAGCTCACCAAAGATACGTATATCGCCAACTGAGCATATGAAATGATGTTCAACATCATGTCATTAAGAAATAGCAATTAAAACAGTGAGGTACCATGACACACCTAATAGAATTGCCAATATCCAAAACACTGGCAACATCAAATGCTGGTGAGAATGTGAAGCAGCAGGAATCCTCATTCATTTCTGGTAGGAGGGCACACTTGCGTAGACACTCTGGAATACAGTCTGACGGTGTCTAACAAAACCAAACATACCACATGATCCAGTAATCATACTCCTTGATATTTACTCAAATGGGTTGAAAACACACCCACACAACAACCTGCACACAGATGTTCATACTAGCTTTATTCACAGTTGCCAAACTGGGAGGCAACCAGGATTTGCGTTAATGGATGAATGGATACATAAACCCTAGTACATTCATACAATGTAATATTATTCAGCACTAGAAAGAAATGAACTTTCAAGCCATGAAAAAGACACATAAGATCTAAAAATAGATGTTAAGTGAAAGAAAATAATCTGAAAAGCCTACATACTGTGTGGTTCCAATTATGTAACATTTAGGAAAAGACAAAACTTTGAAGACAGTAAAAAGATCAGTAGTTTCCAGGGGTTAAGGCACAGGGTGGATGAATACACAGAGCATGAAGGACTGTCAGGGCAGTAAATTCATTCTGTATGATATTATGATGATGGATATGTATCATTATACATGTGTCAAATCCATACAATGTTTAACACCAAAAGCAGGCTCTAATTTAAACTATGAACTTTGGGTGATAATGATGTGTCAGTTTAGATTCGTTGATTGTAACAAATGAACATCCCTAATATTGGATGTTCACAGTTGGGGAGACTGTGCATCTGGGGACAGGCAGGCAGTATACAGGAACTCCCTGAATTTTCTGCTCTATTTTGCTGTGAACCTAAAACTGCTCTAAAATAAACTTACTTTAGAGGTGACTGGATGGCTCAGTTGGTTAAGCGTCCAACTTCGGTTCAGATCATGATCTCACCGTTGCTGGGTTCGAGCCCCACGTCGGGCTCTGTTCTGACAGCTCAGGGCCTGGAGCCTGGCTTCGGATCTGTGTGTCTCTCTCTCTTTCTGCTCCTTCCCTGTTCACATTGTCTCTCTCTCTCTCACAAAAATAAACATTAAAAATTAAAAAAAAAATTTAATGTTTATCTTAACGAGACACCTGGGTGGCTCAGTCAGTTGGGCATCCGACTTTTGATTTTGGCTCAGGTCACGATTTTACAGTTTGTGTGAGATGAGGCTCCATACTGACACTGTGGAGCCTGTTTGGGATTCTCAAATAAATAAATAAATAAATAAATAAATAAACTTTAAAAAATTAGTTTATTTAAAAATTAAAGAGATTATGGGGCGCCTGGGTGGCTTAGTCGGTTGAGCGTCGGACTTTCGCTTAGGTCATGATCTCGCGGTTCGTGGGTTCGAGCCCCGCGTCGGGCTCTGTGCTGACTGCCAGCTCGGAGCCCGGAGCCTGTTTCAGTCTGTGAGCACCCCAGGGCGCTCCCATAACTGCTGTTTTGGAATGCATTCTTTTCCGTGTGAATCTATTCTGTTTCCAAAAACTGTTCCTACCAATTCTTTTACATCAGGGCACAGAGACACTTTGCTGACTTGGCAAAATAATAATAAAAAGAATAATAATTCTTTATTAGAATTCTGTATTGATTAGTCTCCGTTTAAGTCCATTTCAAGTGTTAGAAAATGTACTTTTGTTCAGTTCCTGACATGCAGTCGTTTTCCTCACTACTGAAGACTTCTACTGTCCCATCTTAGAATCTGATTTTCAGCAGTCTCCACTTTTGCTTCACTCTCTATAGCTTGCCTCTCGTTTTTCTAGCAAACTGCTTCTCATTCTCTATACCGTGAGGAAACAATTGACTTAAATATGATGTTCATGAGGAAACATTTCATGTTTTCCATATTTAAAAAAAAAAACTTCTCTCATTTTCTAGAATTGTGCCACTTTCTGATATTTTTTTAATCTGTGGTTCTAACCTTAATCTTCCTCCTCCCTCAACTGTGCCTGCTGCATCGCTCTCTCTTGCTTTACCCCATGTGTCTGCTCCCATCTCTCTGACCCAAGATCACACTTGCCACACGTAACTTACTAAATGTATACACCTGTAAAAGTGTACTAAACTTCCAGAAAGGGGGACATGGGAGAATGATGAGGCATCTGGAGTGGCTCCTCAGACTTGGAATATTCTTCATATGGCTTTATTCCCAGCAAATGAATACGAAATGTTACAGAGTTGTCCTAGATGTCAGGCATTTTCTCTGTTGTTCACACAATTTGGTAGAATCCTCAAGAATGGAGCTGTAGTTTTGATGTAGTTAGGAAACCTAATCTTTACAGTGCAATCAGATAGCACTGGTCTTCCGTCTGCCGTTCCATCTGCGTTTTGAAACCTTCCTGTTGCCTCTTCACGTTGCAGAGCCGTGGCCATTGAGGGGAAGATGCGGTGTGTGGGAAGCTCCCAATTCAGGCAGAGACTCCAAATCTGACACCGCCTGGGTTATGACTAATGTTTCTCTAGCTGGCTGAGGACATGCTCAAGAAATCAGGATTGTGCTTCCATAGGAAAAAAAATCCTGTGACCTGCAAAAGAAAAAAAAAATCTTCCCTCCCTCCTTAAAGGGAGAAAACATGAATTTCAGGAAGAGACTGAGTTACTTCAGAAAGCAAAGGTTTTAAGTGATTTTATGAGTTTCAAAATTCAAGTTTTGAAACTCATAAAAATTGAAATTCATCTAATCTTGTCCCTTCTCTTGACCCCTCTGCTCTTTTCATTCTTTCTACTAACAAATATCTGTGCTTTAGGGAAACCTTTTAAATTCTATTTCTGGTCTGAGTGACTGGATTCCAGGGATGAAGCAACTGATGTTTGCTATGGGTTCCCTTGTGTTACAAATGATGTAAGTTGTCATGAATTATAAATTAAAAATCTTGTAGGAGTTACGTGTTTAAGAGAAGAAATACTGTTTCTAATGAAACAAAACCTAACGTGAAGGGACTATGGAATTTTGTCCTGACAGGATGTGCAAGCACACACAAATGCCTGAGATGTGGACAGCTCTCTTCCCAACTCCCGGAAAATACGTGAATGTTTGGTTTTCTCCCTGTAACTAGACTTTCAACAGCTCTCATCTAGGGAACAGGCCAGTTGTTCGGTCATTGCTGTCACCAGATGGACCTCAAAACCCCAAACCTTACTGCCTTTGCCTTCTTGCTCTGTGCTCTAGAATTGTTCACAGCAGTCTCTCGTGGTCCTTTTATTTGTGTGCTATCAGCTGCAAAGCCTCCGCATTTTATAAAATTTTAACTGGACCCTTTCTGGTTTTTATTTTGGCTAATCTAGCTAGTTTTGTCATTTTGCTTTTCTTAAAGCAATTTTTCTCTCAAAATAAACAAACATTTAAAAAAGAAAAGGAGGGCACCTGGGTGGCTCAATCAGTTAAGTGTCTTGATTTGGCTTGATTTGGCTCAGTTCGTGATCTCATGGTTTGCGAGATCAAGCCCCACGTTGGGATCTGCACTGATAGCATATAGCCTGCTTCAGATTCTCTCTCCCTCTCTCTGCCCCTCCCCTACTCACTCTCTCTCAAAATAAACATTAAAAAAATTATTGGTTTAACTGATCATTTCCGTTGTTTTTCTAGTCTCATTTATTTCTGCTATAATCTTTATCACTTATTTTCTTCAGCTAATTTGGGGCTTATTCTTTTACTAATTCCTGGCAGTACAAAGTAAGGTTGTTTATTTCAGATCCATCTTGTATCTTTAAAAAAATTTTTTTTTAATGTTTATTTATTTTTGATACAGAGAGAAACAAAGCTTGAGGCAGGGAGGGGCAGAGAGACAGGAGACACACAATCAGAAGCAGGCTCCAGGCTCCAAGCTGTCAGCACAAAGCCCCATGAGGGGCTCAAACCCACGAACTGTGAGATCATGACCTGAGCTGGTCAGACACTTAACCGACTGAGCCACCCAGGTGCCCCAATCCATCTTGTATCTTAATGTAGGCATTTAGATCTATAATCTTTCCTTACAACTGCTTTACCTGCATCTAACTATGTTTTGCTATGTTGTATTTTCATTTTCATTTGTTTCAAGATAATTTTTGATTTCCCTTTTGAGTTCTTCGTTGACCCACTGGTTGTTCACAAAGTGTGTTGTTTAATTTCCATTTATTTGTGAGTTCTCCCATTTTCCTCTGTTGTTTATTTCTAGTTTAATACCACTGTGATTAGAAAAGATACTAGATATTATTTCAACCTTCTTAAATTTGTTAAGACTTGTTTTGTGGCACAACACATGATCTTCCTTTGTTTTCTATCTTATTTGCCAAAATTCATTTTAAAACTTAAAAAAAAAATTTTAATGTTTATTTTTTTGGGGGGGAGAGAGAGAGAGAGAGAGAGAGAGACAGAGAGAGAGAGAGAGAGAACAAGCAGGAGAGAGACAGAGAGAGAAGACACAGAATCTGAAGCAGGCTCCAGGCTCTGAGCTGTCAGCACAGACCTGGATGTAGGGCTCGAACCACAAGAGGTGAGATCATGACCTGAGCCAAAGTCGGACACTCAACCAACTGAGCCACCCAGGCACCTCTGACAAAATTTTAAAAGACTAACTGTATCTACTACTGGCAAGAATATGGAAGAACCAGAACTCTCATACGCTGCTAGTAGAGAGAACCATTTTTTTTATGTTTATTTTTTAGAGAGAGAGACAGAGACACAGCATAAGGAAGGGAAGGGCAGAGAGACAGAGAGACACAGAATCTGAAGCAGGCTCCAGGCTCTGAACTGTCGTCACAGAGTCTGATGTGGGGCCTGAACCCACGAACCGCAAGATCATGACCTGAGCCGAAGTCGACACTCAACTGACTGAGCCACCCAGGCACCCTGAGAGAACCATTTTAGATCAGTTTGACATTTCTTAAAAAATTAAGACATTCACCTAGCCTGTGACTCCAGCATTGCACTCTGAAGTACTAACACAAGAGAAATGAAACACAGCCACATAAGGAATTGTATTAAAATGTCTAGCAATTTTATTTGTAACAACCGAAACTGGAAAGAAGTCAATATCGATAAAGAGACAAATGAAAATACAAACAGTGTTAGTTCAAAAAAATTATACTTCGCAGCAGTATAAAAATAACAAACTACCACATAAGTATCAATCCTGAATCTGAAAACAAACATTCCAGAGAGGGCATCCACGGCAGTAAAAGAAAAAGGGTAAACAATATATTACTTCAATCACATAGAATTCTAGGATATGCAAACTAACCTGTTATAAAAGAAAGTAAACCAATGGTAGCCTGAAAGGCAGGCAGGGCAGAGAGAGAGAGGCATCATTATAAATATGGGAGTGATGGACAGGTCTATTATCATAATTGTGATGAGTTTCCTGGGTTATTTAGTTGCACAGTTTGAATATGTACAGTTTACTGCATGTCATCTATACCTTATCCTAGCTTTAGAAACATCATTCAAAATAAAAATCTGGATTTCCTACTGTTTTGTAAAATTTTCCAATATTGACTCCACCATCTCTCCTCATGCCCCAGTAGGGGACACCTTCCTCAGTGGTACAAATATTGGTGAGCAATGAAACCCATTTCCACTTGATTCAAAAGGACTGCAGGCTGAAGCACAAAGTCCACATAACTGACCAAGACATCTCCCTTCTCTCTACACCGGGTTTTCCTCACTGCACAGCAATGGCCTTGAAATAGCCCAAAAGAAGTGAAAGATTCGTAAAACCTTTAGATTATTTTTAAAATTTTTTTATTTATTTCTGAGAGAGAGAGAGGGAGAGTGTGTGAGCAGGGGAGGGTGAGAATGGGAGATACAGAATCCGAACCAGGCCCCAGGCTCTGAGCTAGCTGTCAGAACGGAGCCGGATGCGGGGCTCGAACCCACGAACCGTGAGATCATGACGTGAGCTTAAGTCGGACGCTTAACCGAGCACCTAGATTATTTTTTCTGACAGGCCCTCAGCTACACAAGATACACTCTTCTGGAAATCCTGAGAATTTCTGTACCGCCTCATCCTTCACAGCCACAGGGACTAAACATCGTGGATGCCATTTTTTTTTTTTTTTTGAGACAGAGAGAGACAGACCACCAGTGGGGGAGGGGCAGACAGAGGGGGAGACACAGAATCTGAAACAGGCTCCAGGCTCTGAGCTGTCAGCACAGAACCCGATGTGGAGCTCAAACCCACGAACCGTGAGATCATGACCTGAGCCGAAGCCGGATGCTTAACTGACTGCGCCACCCAGGCGCCCCTGTGGATGCCCTTTTAGAAGAGGCACAATCCAATCAGTTTGTTGTAGTCTCCTCACTCCCTATAAGTCCAGTCTTTTAGAACAGTTATGAGTCCCCCTGTAATTTCTCTTAAAGAAAAAAAAAAAATTTTGTTTATTTATTTTGAAAGAAAGAATCCCAAACCGGCTTCACGGTGTCAGCACAGAGCCCAATGTGGGGCTCAATTCCACAACTGTGAGATCACAATCTGAGCTAAGACCAAGAGTTGGACACTTTACCGACTGAGCCACCCAGGCACCCCAGCCCCCTATAATCTTTCAATCAGTGCCGCCACCCTAAAGAATTCTGAACACCAGGGCACATGCTCCTTCGCAGGACCTGCGGAAGGGATTTCCCTTACCAGTGCTGAGCACAGCGCGACATCCTCTATGAATAAGAGAACAATCTGTTACTCCCACAAACACCAGAGGTCTTCGCAACTGTCTCCTCCTCAGGCTGACCTCTGAACGTACAAAACACCAACACCAACACCATCCAAGCTACAAATAAGGACCAGAAGGCCCTGCAGTCTTTCTGGGACACCAAGGGCAGCAACGCAAACTAGGCCAAAATGAAGAGAGCTACACGTATTCCGCCACTGAGGCACACCAAATTTGGGGTCCCAGCAACAGCCGGTCACACCTTTATGCTAGCACAGCTCAGCTGTTCTCAGCAGAAGAGCTCAGATAGCTGTGTTCAGCCGCCACATACACAGGGACTGGAACCCCCAAGATTAAACGTAACTTAATAAGGCCTTCGTCATCACGCAAACCAGAACAGTGGAAGGCAAGCTGTTCCCAGGTTTGTGCCTAGAAGGCTGGAAAATTCCATCACAAGAGTCACCTGAGGGGCGCCTGGGTGGCTCAATCAGTTGGGCGACTGACTTCAGCTCGGGTCATGATCTCATGGTTCCTGAGTTCGAGCCCTGTGTCAGGCGCTCTGCTGTCAGCACAGAGCCTGCTTCAGATCCTGTCCCCCTTTTTCTTTCCCCAGCTCATGTGACCACACTCTCTCTCTCTCTCAAAAGTAAATAAACATTAAAAAAAAAAAAAAGAGTCACGTGAGACCAAGAACATCCCTGAAAAATGAAGTCTGTTTCCCAATTATGGGCAGAGCCTTTCAGGCCCAAGCTAGGTCAGGTCCACGGCCTAAATCATCAGAGTAGGAAATGAGAAAGGAACAAATGCTCAGCCTTCTCCCAGACGAGCCCCTGGGGAAAAAAATGGAAAAGTGGAGAATACCTAAGGGTACAGGGGTGGGTGTGAGAGCCTTACCCAGAGAGGGTGTAAGTTCAAAGTTCTCCAGCACTACATCGTGGCAGAAGTGCCTCTGAACCTCACCAAGGAGAACCCACTCCTGCTGGGACAAGTACACACCCACGTCTTCAAAGGACAGTGTCCTGTCACGATGGTGACAGATGAAACCACCAACAGCCCTTCTCCTGAGTACCCACAATCCATCCCATACACATCTACCCCCAGCCCACTCTCCTCCCAAGCCTCCAACTCGGGGAACAAACCAGGCCCTGGGACAGCTTGCGCTGCTGGCACTTCGTGGGTTCACTGGTCACAGGGTCCGAGCAGCAGCAGTAAGACGCAGGTGAGCAGATGTCTAAGCTGTGGCCCTGGCGGGATGAACTCACCCACTTCTGTCAAGCTACTCTCTGCCCAAATATGATCTATTGTGTAAATCTCATTCCAGGGCCCTGAGACCATCAGACACACTCCTTCTCCAGGTATTCTTTAAAATTCACAGGGGAGCCTGGGTGGCTTAGTCGGTTAAGCATCCGACTTTCACTTAGGTCATGATCTCGCGGTTTGTGGGTTCAAGCCCCGCGTCGGGCTCTGTGCTGACTGCCAGCTCAGGAGCCTGGAGCCTGTTTCAGTCTGTGACTCCCTCTCTCTCTGACCCTCCCCTGCTCATGCTGTCTCTCTCTCTCCTAGAAATAAATAAAAAACATAAAAAAAATTTTTTACTAAAAAAATAAAAAAAATAAAATTCACAGCCTCACGTTCCTGGAACGCTGATGGCACGATGCCCTGCGGCACAGGTTGTCTCCCTGATCTCCCTATAAGTCACTTTTGTTTTAGGTATTCCTCCTTTACGCCACTGGTAAGAGCAGAATGCCTGTCCCAGGCTTATGGGGACGACCAAACACAAAGTACTGGACACTGGACAGATGAGGTGAACAGTGGTTTATTACATATACTCACAGCCGGGAGGGGAGGGCACCACCCGCCTCACAGGGCCACGTGAATGTTGTACACTGGGAAAGGGGGAATGACCAGGGCCTGTGGGGTGCAAGTCTTACAAGATCAAGAGTTGGGGTGCCATCTGGTTCCCACAGGACGATGTGAACGGCTTGTGTGAATAACTCCATGGGACAGTAGAGAAGTGAAGCCCGCCTCAAAGGAAGAAGTAGGAAGTGCTCTGGTCCTCTTGATGAAAAGGGATGCCTGGCTGGGAGACTTTACCCAAGAGTACACTCTTGGCCATGTCAGGGACTTGGGGTTTCAACAGGTGTCAAGGCAGCACATAAAAACAAGCCTTAATTTTAGGCCATAAAATAAACTTAGCAGAAAACATCCAGAGCTGTTTGGCAAATTCAAACAGAACCCACACTAGCCCAGAACGCCCATGTCTCCCACTAGAGTTGGAAACACCTAATCCTTCTACGAAGGCCTCCCTACGTGGCTCTGTCCCACGCCTGAGACTCGGCCACACAGAACCAGTTGTGGACCTCAATACGCAGGGCCCTCTTCCATTTTTGTGCTGTACAGGCTGTCCCCTCAGCAATGATAACCTTCTCTGTCCACCTAGCTCTCATTCAGAGCCCACTCCATCTATCACCCACCCCGGCCGTACTGATTCTCACAAACGTCCATATATTTGCCACTGATCATACCCACCAGGCTGAATGCAACACCAACGTCCTCACAAATCATGGTGAATCCATAGGGATGTGAGTAAGCCAAGAGCTCTGGCCTGAGTGGCATCTTGTCTCGAGTACCCCTTCTCTCTACATCTCCCTCATGTCCACTCTTATTCTGGAAGCTTTGGCCACCTGCTAGACTAGTCTGTCTGATACACCTACCTTTAGAGTCGCATACTTCCCTCGCCTGCATTTAAGAATTCCAATACTGTCACTCAGGTCCCTAGCAAGAGCAAGAGGCCTAGTGCTCAGCCCCTACTCTCCACCTCCTGCCCATAAACAGCTTCGTGACCATGAATATGAAGATTATATCTTCTTCTTTTTTTTTTAATGTTTTATTTCTGAGAAAGAGAGAGAGAGAACAGGGGAGGGTCAGAGAGAGAAGGAGATACAAAATCTGAAACAGGCCCTAGGTTCTGAGCTAGCTGTCAGCACAGAGTCCGAGGTGGGCCTCAAACCCACAAACCATGAGATCATGACCTGAGCCAAAGTCAGAGGCTTAACTGACTTGCACCCAGGTGCCGCTATATCTTCTAAATGTAACCACAGTTTACTTACTTGGGACCACACAGTAACTACCACATTATGAACGTCTCCAATTTGAATCCCTCTTTTGATTTCCCAACTTGTGTTTCTAGATGCCAATTTGACGTCTTCGCTAAGTGGTCTCTGAAATACCTCAGACTCCTAGCATGGCCAAAACAAAGCTCCTGATATTCCCAGTGAATACTATTCCTACTACCAACTTCATCTCAGTTGGAACTCCCATTCCTACAGCTGCAAAGATCAATCACCCTGGGTTATCCCTGATACCTCCGTTTGCCTCCCTCACCACCCACATTAGAAAATCTAGTTTTGCCTTTTTAAAACTTGCATCCCACAGTAGCATCCCCAGAAACACAACCACCCTAAGCCATACCCTGACCCATTAACTCTCACCTAGACTATGGTAGTAGCTTCCACCCTGGTTTTCCTTGCTCTTCTCTCATTCCCATGGTCTGTTCTCCACTTTACAGTCAGGAGACTGTTTCCACCTTGCTAACATTACCTCTCTCCTCTGGGCCAAACCTCCTATTACCTTCAGGATAGACACCCAACTTTTCAGGCAGTCATTCCTGTCCTGACACTTGCTCTTTGCTTGTATCAAAAAAGGAGACCTGTGGTTCCTGAACACCCCAGCTCAGCTTTACCTTTATGTGTTTGCATTTCCTGGTACCTGGTCCTGGGTTAACTCTACACACTTGTTCATGTTGGTTGACGGGAAATGGGAACACATACACCCCTGACATGAGCTCAGGACCCTGAGATGGGGTTTCTCTAGGGTCCCTGGACCCGAGGACTGGGAAAAATGGCACATAAGAGTCCCAGGATACCACGATCCAGAGAACATCTGAGTGGACGTCAGGGCCAGTAAGGGATTAGGGCCCCCTCTACATACCTGTGTTGGTTCCAAAGGTATTTCTGCAGTCCTGGCATTCTGCGGGAAAAGGCAGGTCTTACGCTAGGTGGTGGAAAGGGAGGTTGATGGGCTCCTGCCCATCTCTACCTTCTCAGGTCCTGGAGCCAAGTGACCTCAGGCTGGCTGTCTAACCACTGGGCGTCAGTGCTCATTACGGCCTTTTACCAGCTGTGTGACCTTGGACAAAGATCCAACCTCCCAGCCTCAACGAACTCCCCACCTTCCTTCAATCTGCTCTTCCCTTGAACTCCTTGGGGGAGTTTTTCAACCCTAACGGAGATCGTGTCCCTTCTCTGGCCAGAACTTTCCTTGGCGTCCAGAGTCCTCACAGGAAGTCTGGGCCTCCTCACCATGGGCCCCTCTCCTCACCATGTGGCCCTCCCCTGCAGCCCGCTCCCGCACCCCGTCACGCCTGCGCTCAGACACGGGGTCCCCGCCCACGAGCGCCTCCCCGGCCTGTACACCGCGGCCCGGGCCTCGAGGGTCTGGATGGCGGAAGAGCGGGGAGGGCCCGGGGCGGCGCGTTTACCTGAGCCCGGTCGCTGCGCACAGCCGCCGCCATCGGACTCTGGCCGCCGCGGACACCCGGGCCGGCGGTTCCTGTTCCGGCCCCGGCGCAGGGCAGCCCGCAAGACGTCGGCGAGCCGCGAACCTGCGTCCCGGCCGTGAGGACGACTCTTTTCACGCCTACTCCGTCCTGTCACCCAGGTCTCAATTCTGCGCCAGGCTTCCCCAAGAACTCCAAAAACCGGCCGGGGGAAGGGGCCGGAAGTTCCGCCCCACGCGATGCTCACGCACGGGTATGCCTCGTCCTGATCCTCCATTGGCTCCTCTTGACGCACGGTCTTCTGGGTAATGTGGTTCAGAGCTCGGGAGGTGGCGGGAGAGAGCATTCTCTACTCTGACCCTGGCTGCGCGGCACTGCAAGGGAAGCTGGGAATAGTATTCATACCTCAAGGGAGGAAGAGGCTTCGCCTGTTGTCAAAGGCAGAGAGGAAAGACATCGTTTCACACTCCAACAAGTCAGCATGCTCCCAGAGGTTAAAAATCTAATGTGAGATGCTCCCAGATCTGCTTAACATAAATCGCCTTAATCATTCGGTCATAAGATGAGTCCTTTTATAGCTGGAAACGTTATATTATTGCTCTTCAAATGCTGTGGCCTGAAGCGCTATTCAGTGTTGTGTTTCATTATGCTTGGTCAGGAAGACTAGAAAGACTCCATACAGGGTCTTGACGGGGAAGGAAGAAGGATGTCAGACTGCCCTGAAGCTGGTGGACAAACAGGAGCTCTGTGCCTGGATCCCACAGAAAACTTCTCCCTTACCTATATTATCAGTGATTGTGTCCTACACACTGAAAAACATTTTTTATCCGTATGTTTTACTCTATATACTAAGATATACTCAATTTCTTTTAGAAATCTGAGGGACATCTTGGGGCGCCTGGGTGGCTTAGTCGGTTAAGCGTCCGACTTTCCCTTAGGTCATGATCTCGCGGTTCGTGGGTTCGAGCCCCGCGTCGGGCTCTGTGCTGACTGCCAGCTCAGAGCCTGGAGCCTGTTTCAGATTATGTGTCTCCCTCTCTTTCTGACCCTCCCCTGCTCACGCTGTCTCTCTCTCTCTCTCCTAGAAATAAATAAAAAACATTAAAAAAAAATCTGAGGAACATCTCAATCTAAGAGCATATTAACTAATGCTACCTTCGTGTGTGTAATAGCCTTTATTTTTCATAGAAGTTTTAGGATCACAGCAAAATTGAACAAAAGGTACAGATTTCCCATATATCTCTGCCTTCCCTCCAAAGGTCCCCCATTACCAGTATACCCCGACAAGAGAGGTATATTTGTTACAATTTATGAACCTTCATTGATATGTCATTATCATCCAAAGCCCATAGTTGTGTAAGGATTCACTCTTGGTGTTGTACATTCTATGCGTTTGAACAAATGTATAATGACAAGTATCCACCATTATAATATCATATAGAGAAGTTTCAGTGATCTAAAAACTCTCTGTGCTCCACCTATTCATCCCTGCCTGTAGTGTAAGGGACTCATAATAAACTTTTGATCGCCAAGACATCAATTTCAAAGACATCCATCTGGAAAAAGCATATTGCCAGCTATATAACACAGCTACTAGTAAAATAACTAGTATAAAGCCCCAGGTAACCTAAATAACTGACCATTTAAGTGACCCTGTTTTTCCATTTGTACCCTAATTCCTACTCTTATGTTTTAATTTCTCCAATAGAGAGGGAGCCTGTGAAACCCTGGGCAGCCCACTCACAACCATAATCAAGGCAGAGCCCCAGATCCAAACTCCCTCCCTCTCTCTAATTATGACCTCCTTGCGTGGCCCTTGAGTGTGCTTTGTATCTTTCATGGCCCGTGAGTAATTAACCTTGGTTTTTCAAAGTTCCTTGATGATTTTCCCTGCCGTGCATCCTGCAATCATAATAAAAACCACAAGGGGGCTTCAGTCATTACATTGGCTCCAGGGAAATATCTATGAGGGCTCCCACAGGTGGTACTGAACGTCAGGCATTCCTAGCTGATTGTATCATTGTTGATAGACTGAGAGCAACACAAAACCCTCTTCCTCTACCCGAACTATTGCTAGTCAGTAAAGGTCAAAGTAGAAAGGGAGCATCTGAACTCTGAGATGGGGCATTTGAGCCCCAGGATCTCCTCTCTTTACTGCAAGGTGATTATTAACTTCCAGCAACTGCAGGGACAGTTCCACATGGGGAATTGGGATTATCTCAAAAGTGTTTTAAAATGAAGATTTCAGAAAATGAGTTATAAATTTTATGCAGTTATTCAAGACAGTATCAAACATAGCTTTGGGGAAATATCAGGGAACTTTGAAGAAAGTGAAGATCTTAGAGAATTTTTATCAGGGCTTTTATTCTCAAAAACATTAAGCAATACCAACTTGGAAAGAGAGTTGAAGTGGATATTTACAGTAGCCAGATTTGTGAAAATGAACACAAAGGTGAGGTGTCCTGTTTATTCACAGCTTTAACAAATGTTCACTGGGCAGATGCTGTTTCAGGTAGTATCGTGGGTGAATGGGAGACCTTGGGACATAAGAGACACATCATCGTCATGCATCTTACATTCTTCAAAGAACACAGGCAGGTAATGTAAAAGAAAATCATGGAGTTATATAGTAAGTCAGCATGTGGTAAAAGAACAAAAACAAGAAGACAATGGAATATAATATTACATAGCACAGTAAGAGGGGAGGAGGTTCTCTCTAATAAGAGGGCCATTGAGAAAACACTTGAACAAGGTAAAGAATGAGCCATATGGGCATTTAAAATTTTTTTTAATGTTTTTTTGTTTATTTCTGAGAGAGAGAGAGAGAGAGAGCAGGGAGGGTCAGAGAGAGAGGGAGATACAGAATCTGAAACAGGCTCCAGGCTCTGAGCTGTCAGCACAGAACCCAACGTGGAACTTGAACCCACCGAACCCATGGACTGTGAGGTCATAACCTGAGCCGAAGTCAGACACTTAACCGACTGAGCCACACAGGCACCCCTATGGGTATTTTTAAAGTAAGTTTGGGACAGAAGAAGCAAGTGAATAACTAGCTTTGGTCGGTGGAGCTCTGACAGGTTTCAGCAGCAGTGGAGGGGTGGGACTCAAGCCCAGTTCACCATTCATCTGCTTTCCTCACTGTAGAGACACTCAGAGGACACAGGTAAGAAAACTTGGGTCTATCTTTTGGAGCCTCCATTTCTCTCCCTTGGTGGACTCTGGTCCAGAACCAGGCTGGATTTCATACAACACTGGTTTTCCTAGTTTGATCCATGGACCTTTGCCTTCAGTGTCATCTGGGGACCCACACCAGAAACGCATCTTCTCAGTTCTGAATGCAGACCACTGAGTCAACCACTGCGGGAATCAGGCCCCAGAATCTGTCTTAACAAGCTCCAGGTGATTTCCATGCATGTGCAGAACAGTCTGTCCTTTTTTTGTAAGTTCTGTGAACAGGGTGCCCGTGTTTCTTGTAATTACTTAGAATCCCTTATAAATCTGCAAAATTTCTGCACTGAGTTTGCAGAAATGCATCAGTGTATGTTTGTTTCCCAAAACTTTAAAGAATATATAAGATGTCAAAATATCAATTTTGTATTGAAGACGATTGTGTTATATACATTTATAAAGTAAATATGAATAGTTTCTGATCATTCTAGTTCCTGGAGAAAAGCAAAGTTTACAGTATAGGATTATCCTTTTAGAATTGTGTCTGCACATGTGCGCATCAGCACATCAATCTGTGCATATGTCTGGTTCAAACATATTTTATTTTTTTTTAAATGTTTTATTTATTTCCAGGAGAGAGAGAGAGCATGAGCAGGGGAGGGTCAGAGAGAGAGGGAGTCACAGACTGAAACAGGCTCCAGGCTCCGAGCTGGCAGTCAGCACAGAGCCCGACGCGGGGCTCGAACCCACGAACCGCGAGATCATGACCTAAGCGAAAGTCGGACGCTTAACCGACTAAGCCACCCAGGCGCCCCTGGTTCAAACATATTTTAATACATGTTGTTTTTCTTAGCAAAAATCCAGTCATGCATTGTATACTGATCCATATATTGATTTTTCTCACTTAATATATCTGGGAAAACCTACAGTTACTTCTTCATTTTGTACCTGATGCCTTCATATCTCCACATTTTGTGGACCTAATGCTGCCATTTTGTGAAAACTGCCTTCCATTTTGTTTCTGCAGGCCCCAGCTGGACCCAGTCTACCAAGAGCCCCTAGGTTCCCACAGGGCCCCTCCTCCCAAGCCACAGAAACTTCTGGAGTCCTTCAGAATCTTTCCTTGCTGGTCAGGATGCTCTCCGGGTCACCAGGGCTGAGAAGCAGGGCCACGGAGTATCTCATGAAGGCCAGGATGCCGGTGATGCTATACTAGGCCTGCAGAACCAAAACTGTCACCCACTCTTGGTTGAGGTCAGGTTCGGCATTAGTGCCTACGGCAGTGTCTAGGCAGGCCACATTGTGCCAGCTGTATCTTGCCCTGCAGATTGGCCCCACACATGGGTGCTAAAGGTGAGGTATCAGCCTCTGGTGCCAACAAAGACGACACGCCCTCTGGAGGAGGAAGCTGGGATTCAGTGGCTGGTGGTAGCTGTGTGCACCCGCCTCCTGGTGAGAGAGGGAGGGTTTCCACCTCTGTAGGGAGGACCAGGATAACCTGGCCTAAAGGTCTAGATCATCCTCCTCAACCCTTTCCAAGCAGGGCACACAAAAGAACTCAGCTGCAGAATTTCCTGTCGCCCGCCCAGCCCTAAGCTCTGATCTCTGTTGCGTCTACCGCCTCCTCTCTCTGGGCTCTGCTTCCCTGTGCAAGTTTGGGAAGTGCCCTGCGGAAGGATGGGAGGATGCAACCCAACTAAGGTGCAGCCTTTCCTCAAGTCACAGCCTTGTGCTGTCAGTCCAATGCCTGCAAGAAGCCACTTCTTTGCATTCTGTACATTTTTATAGTTGATTATGATAGGAGGGTATATTAGACCCTGTTACTTCACAGCTATGCCCTGCAAACACACTTCTAAGAACTAGTAATGATTCTAAGAGTATCTCACTTCTGGGTTCTTGTTTGGACTTTGCAAATTGGAGCTAAGTTCAGGTTTCTAACAGAAGTGGAAGCAGGGGCGCCTGGGTGGCTTAGTCGGTTAAGCGTCCGACTTTCGCTTAGGTCATGATCTCGCGGTTCGTGGGTTCGAGCCCCGCGTCGGGCTCTGTGCTGACTGCCAGCTCAGAGCCTGGAGCCTATTTCAGTCTGTGACTCCCTCTCTCTCTGACCCTCTCCTGCTCATGCTGTCTCTCTCTCTCTCTCCTAGAAATAAATAAAACATTAAAAAAATTTTTTTTAAAAATAAAAAAAAAAAGAAGTGGAAGCAAAATAGGAAGCTCACACTAAATCTTCTCAAGTTTTAAAAAAGTTAATTTATAGTTGTGTCCCCAACTATATCTATTTAGATGTAGAGCCTCATTATGTCTTTGGTGAAGGGAACACATGAAGTGAGAGCTGTATTAATCTGCTGGGGCGGCCACAACAAAATACTGCAGACCAGGTGGCTTCAACAACAGGATGTACTTTCTCACAGTTCCGGATGCCGGGAGTGCGAGAGGAAGGTTTGAGCAGGTTTGGTGATCTCTGATCTCCCTCCTTGGCTTGTGGATGGCCACCTTCTCGCTGTGTCCTCACAAGTGAACGTAGTCTTGGTGTCCATTCCTCTTGTTAGAAAGCAGTTCTTTTTTTTTTCTTCAATATAAGAAATGAGTTCTAATGGGGTAGACTCCACCCTTATGACTTCATTTAACCTTACCCTCTTTTAAAGCCCTAGCTCTTAATAAAGTCACTTGGGGTTAAGGATGAGATGCGGCAAGTATTATGCTAATAAATGTTAGTGGTAATAACAAGCAAATGACTTACTATAGTTGGGTGATACACAGGCAAGAGTATCTAAGGATTTGAAAGTATCCTCCAGGAGCCAAAAGCAAATAATAATCTCTAAAAGTGACTTTTAGGGGTGCCCGGGTGGCTCAGTCAGTTGAGTGTCCGACTTCAGCTCAGGTCATGATCTCACGGTTTGTGGGTTCGGGCCCTGCGTCAGGCTCTGTGCTGACAGCTAGCTCAGAGCCTGGAGCCTGTTTCGGATTCTGTGCCTCCCTCTCTCTCTGATCCTCCCCTGCTCATGCTGTCTCTCTCTCAGAAAAAAAAAAAAAAGATTTAAAATATTTTTTAAAAGTCACTTTTATAGAACATAATTTCCAAAGGCCAGCCACTAGATACTATAAATGTATTACTTCTAAGTAAGAACCATTGAAAACAACAGAAAAACCTTTCAATCAAAAACAATTTTAAAGGTGCTAAAACGTAGAGTTTAATAAAATAAATTTATTTCAGTTGACTACTTAGCACTTTTTATCATAAGCAACAGTGATTATTTATTCCACCTAATTAAACCACAGACCCACATCATTCTGATGGTTGGGGTGAGCTCTGATCCCTGGCAGAGAAAGCCTTCCCTTAATTTTTCTCCTTTTCTCACTGTCCCCATTATACATTGTACCACAGAGCCATTGATCTTCCTTCAGTTATTTGAACTCCACATGTGCCCTTCCAACTCAGAGTATTCCCAGGTCTTTCTCTCTCCAACTGGAACACCATTTTTTCTCCACTATGCTTTGTAATTTAAAATAAATCTCTTCAGTGTCAGCATAACTTTCTAATCACAAATGAGTTTCTTCCTCAAACTCCTAATTTCTCAATACTGCCATATATTATCATGGAATAACATTATACAATTTACTAAATTATGTCAGAACCATGAGTAGCATTCATGTTGTATATACTATAAATAATATGAGACAGTTATTACCATTGTTAGTCAATTTTGAATCAAAATATCCTGGGTGATTCAATGGCACAAAATGAGACCCTACAACTATGTAGAGTTGGTTAAATAAGTGATAAGGTGCTCTGGAGGGAAATTATAGCCCAGGGACCACACTTGGAACCTTTGTTTTATTTGCCCAGCAGACAAAGCAGAGCTGAGAGAACTATGTGTCACTGTCAAAGAGCAAAGAGCAGAGATGAATGTCAGGAACCCTGAAGACACCAGTGCAGAGGTGTTCATCAGACCATAGTATGGGTAAGTAATCAGAGTTTTCCAAAAACATAAAGTAGAAGAGGGGCGCCAGGGTTGCTCAGTTGGTTAAGCGTCCAACTTCAGCTCAGGTCATGATCTCACAGCCCGTGTTGGGCTCTGTGCTGAGAGTGTGGAGCTTGGTGCCTGCTTTGGATTCTGTCTCCCTCTTTCTCTGCCCCTCCCCCCAACTCACGCTCTGTCTCTGTCTCTCTCAAAAACAGATAAACATTAAAAAAAATAAAGTAGAAGAGAGAGGAGAAAAGGAGACAAACATATTCACTGGAATGAGATGATGCTCTGATCTCATTTGCTGCCAATGTGTGTGCAGAACAAGTCTATCTTTCCCTGCCCTTGGATATGGGAGCTCCTGAATCTTGGTTTTCTGGGCACTGGGATTTCTATCAGCAGACTTACGGTTCTCATATTTGAACTTAGACTGAATTATATCACCAGCTTTCCTGATTCTCCAGTTTGCAAAGAACAGACTGTGGGACTACTCAGCCTCCAAAACCATGTGAACCAATTCCTATAATAAATGTGTGTGTGTGTGTGTGTGTGTGTGTACGTACATATACATACATATATATGTATATATATCCTATTGGTTCTTTTTCTCTAGAGAACCGTGGTGAATACGGATAATATAAATTCCTCATGTAGAACAGTTTCTACAGTCACAAAAGAAATGATAATCACTTCCCAGCAATGAGATAAAATTAGTGATTTATGATATTCCTAATATTTTGGAATTCAGAGCACAATTTATAAATATGATACAACTTTGAGCACTGCTCCCATCATCCTATATCTAAATAGCAGTTGTTTAATTGTTCCCCTTTATTTAAAAAAAATTTTTTAATGTTTTATTTATTTCTGAGAGAGAGAGAGAGAGAGTGTGAGCAGGGGAGGGTCAGAGAAAGAGGGAGACACAGAATCTGAAACAGGCTCCAGGTTCTGAGCTCGCTGTCAGCACAGAGCTCAACGCAGGGCTTGAACCCACGAACCATGAGATCATGACCAAAGTTGGACGCTTAACCGACTGAGCCACCCAGGAACCCCTCATTGTTCCCCTTTAGAAATTGATGTCAAAGATAAACGTAGCCAGACTTTGCAGCACTAAAAACATATTTTGTTGACAAACTATTGATAGTGCAGCAAAAAGTTCAACTCCATTCTGATTTGTGCAGTGGTTAAGTATTTTAAACTGTGTTTTTAAATGCTTATTTATTTTTTTAAGAGAGAGAGTATGTGCAGGGGAGGGGCAGAGACAGAGAGGGAGACACAGAATCTGAAACAGGCTTCAGGCTCTGACCTGTCAGCACAGAGCCCAACATGGGGCTCAATCTTGGGAATGATGAGATTATGACCTGAGCTGAAGTCAGATGCTTAACTGAATGAGCCACCCAGGAGCCCCTAAAGTGTTTTTTTTAAAGATTGTATTTACTTATCTATCTATCTATCTATCTATCTATCTATCTATTTTATTTGAGACAGCGAGAGAGCATGCGCACATTGGTGAGGGACACAGGGAGATGGATATAGAGCCAAGCAGGCTCCACATTCAACAGTCAACACTGGGCTCAATCTCACGACCATGAGATCATGACCTGAGCCGAAATCAAGAGTCAGATGCTCAACTGGCTGAGCCTCCCAGGCACCTCTGTTATTGTTTTAAAGGGAGGATGAAGAGCAAGAAGAATAGGGGTTCAGTAGACTGACAGAACCGACAAAACACAAAGGGTTGATCATCATAAATACAATTATTTTAGCTGTGTTTGCTAGCTGGTAGTTATGGAAGTTAGGATTCTATCCTCCCACAAAAAGTGGGAGACAAAAGCCTTATCCTTCCTGGTTATTACATTTCAAAAGAAGAGCTTTCAAATCCTTGAGAGTTATGAGATACATATTTCCAATTGTAAGCCCTTTTAAGTTCAAAGAAAAAGGTCTGTCCTCCAGGTTAGCTAGAACAATAGTGAATTCTGGCAGCCTTGAGCTTTCTCTGTTGGGCATTTTAATGGAGGCTGAGGTCAATGGGAGGCTAGAGTTATCCTAGGGACTGGGACTTATGCTGTTAGAAGCCACCCTAGAGTTCAGTCAACTCTATCAGCACAGTGAAATTGAACAGAGTTCTTACTCACTGAGAGTTCAATTCTTGATGTCATGTTCCTAAAAGGAATTGAATAAAAGTCAGGATATCAAGTAAGACCTTAAATGGATAAAAATTCTGCTCATTGAAAGAGGCATACAGTCACTGGCTATACAGATAGAAGAGATGTTTTATGCAGGAACCACAGAAAAATACCCATCTTTATATTCCTGCTTCAGGGTGACCCAATAACTTACCTCTATGTGATGTTGACCAAGAAGACAATGAGGCTGTAAAGCAAGAGCAATTATTTGGGGTCTTAGGGGATTGCAATCCAGGAGACAAAGTCAACGAAAAAATGTGCTCTGAATTGCCGGCAGGGAATGCAAACTTATAAAGGCAAACAACAGGTTAGATGTCATTTTGCAAGAGATATGACTGGTGCTGGCAAGAATTTAATCTATGTAATGAATCATTGGCTAGTGGCTAACAGGAATTACTTTATCTCTATTCCAGTCCAAAGTAGGAGGATGTGTTCCAGGAGGTGCCTGAGTTTGCAAATGACAAAAGTTGAAAGTTCATGGTGTTCCAAGAAACAAGAGAGGTGCATAGACCCTATTTCCTCAGTGTCCTGATTCTATTTTGAGTGACTCTAGTAGCAGTGCTTACCCCATTTTGATTCTTCTTTCACATTTTCTCCTCTTGATTGAGATCTTTCTCACAGGAAATCATTGATGATCAATTTTATGACTGTTTAGTCCCTTCTTATTGTGGGAGTGATTGGTAGCCTGGTCTGGGTCCATCGTGTCCCTCGGAGGGGAGTTTCATAGTTGGTTGATACTTGATATGTTCAACAGACATTCTAGGTGAGAGTCTTACTGCCACATTTGAGTAACAAGGGTTTGAGAAATATAACCTAGATGTCACTTAGATTCCCATTTCTTTTAATCAAGTAGATCTAATGAAAGTTTTCAAGTCTTTGAGCAATCCAGGACAGGGAGGCGCTTGTGGGTGGGCACCCCATGTCTGAGCACCTGCGTGCTGGCATTTGGGAGCAGGCTCCGGGCTAAGGGCTGGCTCAGGCAGATGTGTGGAGGGGAGACTAAACTGGGGGTGGGGGTTGGTAATCTGGGGTCTACATTCTGCCTAGCAGGCAGAGGGTTGTCCTTCATTGTGAGGACTCTAAATGCCATGGAGAGTTTTGGAGAAAAGAGGGAAACAATCTATATGTTTTAAAAGCTTCTTCAAAGGAAACTTCAAAGGAAGAACAGATCAGAGAGGAGTGATGAGGACACAGAGGCCTTGGGAATTTGCATCTTTGCTCAAAGTCACACAACACTGTTGGTAAGAGGTAACATTGAGCACTGAGGCACAGAGGATAGAAGCTAGCCTGAAGTCACCTGACCCCAACACCAGGCAAAGGTAGACTGAGACATGAGCCCATTTAACCCTCCCATGGACAGATTCCTCTAAGACTTGCCTCTTCCCACCAGCTCCCACCAGTGTAGATGTACTAATGGAGCCTATACAGATAAATGCAGGGTGTTCCAATCCCTTACTGACCCCCAAGCCACCATTATGTTCTGCCAGTTGTGGTTTCCTGGGAGTCTTAAGTGCCATTACCCCAGTCCAAGGGTTGGGAACTCCTGAGAAACTCAAGCCCAGTGTCCTAAGTCAATTCCACAAGTTATATGGGCCTGTGGTAATTAGTGTGAACAGACATATTAAGTTACCCCAGAAACTGGCACCAGGATGTGCAAATGCTTATAAGTACAATTGAGCTGAGAGTGTTCAGAACCCATGGGTCTGTCTTCAAGTTGGAAACAATAGCAGATGATCTGGAGTTGGAACTGGAACATCTGGCTGAAACTCAGGTGTCTATTCTGGAGGTAAAAGGAATCTCTTACCAAGGTCTCAGTGAGCTACATCTGGCTGCAGAATGGAGAACAGACTGCAGAGTTGAGGGAGGAGGAAGTAAAGTTACAGTGCAGGCTAATGCTTTAGTTCAGAAGGTTTAATTGGTCAGACTCATGGCTTTAGAGATGTGGTTGTATTGTGGATGCATGTCCAATAATGGGTAACTAGATCTTCTAACGCAGAAAGTGGGGTGAAACTGGATTCAGGGTTTTTGTTAATAGCAGCTCTAAAAATTGAAGCTCCATCAACTGAGAACAGTGCCTTGAGAGTAGGAATATTACCTGAGGTTATCAAGAGCTGTACTTTGATTACAAGAGTCTCAGATGTTTCAGAAACTACTTAATGGAACCTCTTCTTATCAGTGGATCAGGCACAATTCCTTCTCATTCCTCTGTAGCACTTTTCAGTTCCAGGCCATAGAATTGCTTAAATCATATTCTTCTGCAGAAACCAGGGAGTGCCACACCTCTTGATTCTATAAAGTTTTTATCTCACAGCTCTTGGTTGTTCTCTGTTCTCCAGAGTAAAACCTCCATGTATGTCTGTGTAATGTCTCCTTACCCTAGACTGTGAATATATATGATTAACAATAATGCTGTTGATCTCAACCATCCCTTTTCAGGTATTGTCTATTTGGCCATCTCCATAACTCTTGGGTGAGAATCCTACCCTTATCTATGGGGTAAAGAGGAGGCAATTAAAATACAAGTAATGTGTGGAGAGACTAGAGAGATGCCTATGGGATGGGGCAGGTAGGTAGTAGCAGTTATGAGCATCTGGCTATGAGATCCAGTGATGTGAGAGATGTATAATAAAGAATGGTGTGGGACACCAGGTGGCTTAGTCAGTTAAGCGTCTGACTTTGGCTCAGGTTATGATCTCACAGTTCATAGGATGAGGCTACAGTAGCCCAGTTATAAACATTGGGGTGCATGTGCCCCTTTGAAACAGCACACCTATGTCCTTTGGATAAATACCTAGTATAGTACAATTGCTGGGTCGTAATGTAGTTCTATTTTTAATTTTTTGAAGAAACTCCATAGTGTTTTCCAGAGTGGCTGCACCAGTTTGCATTCCTATCAACAGTGCAAAAGTGATCCTCTTTCTCTGCATCCTCGCCAACATCTGTTGTTGCCTGAGTTGTTGATGTTAGCCATTCTGACAGGTGTGAGGTGGTATCTCATTGTGGTTTTGATATTTATTTCCCTGATGATGAATGCTGTTGAGCTTTTTCATGTGTCTATTAGCCATCTGGATGTCTTCTTTGGAAAAGTGTCTGTTCAAGTCTTTTGCCCATTTCTTCACTGGATTGTTTTTTAGGTGGTGAGTTTGATAAGTTCCTTATAGACTTTAGATACTAACCCTTTATCTGATATGTCATTTGCAAATATCTTCTCCCATTCTGTTGGTTGCCATGTAGTTTTGCTATTTCCTTCGCTGTGCAGAAGCTTTTTATCTTGATGTGGTCCTAATAGTTCATTTTCGCTGTTGTTTCCCTTGCCTCCGGAGACATGTTGAGTAAGAAGCTGTTGGGGCCGAGGTCGAAGAGGCTTCCAGCTTTTGATGGCTTCCTGTCTTACATTAAGGTCTTTCATCCATTGTGAGTTGATTTTTGTGTATGGTATAAAAAAGTGGTCCAGTTTTATTCTTCTGCATGTCGATTGGATATTCTTTCCCGTTTTGTCAAAGATTAGTTGGCCATATATTTGTGTCCGTTTCTGAGTTTTCTATTCTGTTCCATTGATCTGTTTTTATGCTAGTACCATACTGTCTTGATAATTACAGCTTTGTAATATATCTTGAAGTCCGGACTTGTGGTACTCCAGCTTTGGTTTTCTTTTTCAGGATTCGGGGTCTTTTGTGGTTCCATACAAATTTTAGGGTTGTTTGTTCTAGCTCTGTGAAGAATTCTGGTGTTATTTTGATAGGGATTACATTGAATATGTAGATTGCTTTGGGTAGTGTTGACATTTTAACAATATTTCTTCTTCCAATCCATGAGCATGGGATGTTTTTCTATTTTCTTGTGTCGTCTTTTAAAAATTTTTAATGTTTTCTTTATTTCTGAGAGAGAGAGAGAGAGAGAGAGAGAGAGAGAGAGAGCAGGGAAGGGTCAGAGAGAGAGGGAGATACAGAATCTGAAACAGGCTCCAGGCTCTGAACTGTCAGCACAGA